>VDFB02326114.1:0-26752 GCA_007258455.2 Sequoia sempervirens
GTTACAAAACTCAGTATTCTCCTCTAAGGACTTACAAAAGTCACAAAAGCAAAAAATATACAAGTAAGAACTGTTTTTCAAAAAAAGGAAAAATTGCCATATATATGAAAACTAAAAGCGTCGCCTTCTTGCTTTTAGGGTTTACAAAATATCAATTTCTTCAGAAGGGTCGACCCTCAGATCTTTTTAGAAATAAAGCTAATGCATTCAATGTGCATCCTCCGTGTCCACGTTGGCGAAAGATCGCTCCAGGGATGGCCCTTTAGATCTTTTGCGACCATGCATTTAATGTACTATCCTCTGGCCTTCGTGTCCACTCTCGAACTTCCTTGAAGAGCTGCCTTGAATGCCCTTGGAGCATTACCATTAATATCGATCTGCTTTTTGCCAGCCGACCTCACAGTTGTCCCTGAGACTGACAACTTCTTCTTTCTTTCGGCCTTCTTCCTGCTCAAGATCTTTCTGTAGGTTGACTTCCTCTGCAGACAGCTTCAGACTTTCCCATTAGATCTCCACACCATTGCTCTCTGAGTTGCTCCATTGCCTTTGATCTCAGAAAAAATCCGTGTCGTTTATGCTCTGTTGATCTCGTTCACAGGGGTAGTCAAACAGTCAAACGACTGATGGTTCGCCTTTAGTTCCCTTCGATTGGTTGAACATATGCCACGCAAGATCCCAGGCAGTCGAAGGTCATTTAGCCAGAATCACATGTCGGTGAGACACTAGCCGTGTCTCCCCGATGCAATTATGCTCTATAGCAGTGATCGGCATGGCTCACCACTGTCGGCAAGACTTCATAGCGTGTTCCCATTGGTCATATCGATATTCCTTTTTATTGGAAAATCCATCACTATTGGCAAGACTTCCCTTAGTCGGCGAGAGGTTATACCGAAGGCATCCCCTCTCGGCGAGCCCAAAACATTACGCCGAGGGTTCCATTTATCGGCCAGACACCATCGGGTCGGCAAGACCTTTCGCTGACCCCTTTTGTTTCGGCGAGACCCTACTTAGTCGGCAAGACCTTCCGCCGAGCTCAAACATTATACCGAAGGCATCCCTCTGTCGGCAGGACCCAATCCCATTTGGCCAGACTTTATGCCGAAGAAAAAATCTCTCAGCGAGACCACCTTCGTTCGCCGAGACATCATGTCGAGCTCCTTTCTTTCGCCGAGGTCACTTCACCTCGGCAAGACCCTACATGGGTCGGCAAGACCTTATGCCAACCCCTTTATCTTTCGGCAAGCTCGAAACATTTCGGGGAGACCACCAGCGGTCAGCAAGACGTTACACCGAGGGCATTTCGTTTCGGCGAGACCTCGCCCTGTCGGTGAGACCTTACGCTGACGACGCCTCCCTTCTCCGAGAACTCCATTCTTACGGTGAGACTGCAGTTGATCGGCAAGACCTCACACCGAACACAGATGTCTTGGCGACCTGAGGCAAAAGTCAATCATTTGGCCCCCTTGAATGCTTGAAAAATTAGACCCCTACCTGATTGAGCCCATAGGTAAAAATTGGGCAACAGTAGCATCACTCAAATTCAAGAATTTGACTCAGCAAACCAAAAGCATAAATGAAAATAAGTTACTTAAGATTTAATCTGGTGCATGCCATTTTTTATTTTTTATTTTGCTTTCTAAAACCAGAGTTGGGGTTTGGGTGGAGCAACACTCCATGGGGTCCATGGGCAGCACCCTTGGCACACTCTTTCTTGCAATATAGAGCATGTTTATGAGGTGAAGCCTCTGTCACCAAGTCAAATTAAAACCTTTGAGGCCACAAGAACCTTCATGACATAGACTCTTTTTCTTCAAAAAATTTAATTTGAAATGACTATTATTTTAATAGTTTATAGGGGACTTCCTCTTCCCCATCCTCTCTTTTCGTGATTATAAATATTTTTTATAATTTTTAATGTAAAAGTCAAAAATGACAAGGCTGACTGTCCCATAGACTATCTTTTGCCTAGTGAAGGTGAAAAATTATTCATTCATTCATTCCAACCATCCTTAAGATGGTTGAGGGATCGTTGCATGTCCCCGTCTGTCCCTAGGAATGCATGGTGTTCCATTCCTGGACACCCCCCTGGAAGGAAATGTTCATGGCAGGGGGAGGATTCATCCTCATCCCACAGTCCCCGGGAAGTCCCCATCCCCTAAAACAACAGTTTTTTTCTTGGGGTGCATCCTTGGAGAAAACTGGTTATAACATTAAAAAATAGGAAAATAAACTTTACACAGTTCTATGTAGATACACAATAGTATGATTACCTATGAAATTTGCAAATGTTTACTATCATAAATCTATGTTCCTTGATTAACAAAACAAAATTGTTTAAGTAAGATGAATAGATGAAAATAATTTCCAGTGTCCACATCATTTTCATTCAAGACGTACAAGTGTTTCACATGTGTTGCAGCATGAAAGGCAATGGCTTCAACATAGTTGACATCAAGAATTTCAAAAGCATAAGTCTTCTTATAAGTACCAAGTGTCTATGGACCCAAATTGCATTTTTATAAATTAGATTCATTGATAGCATTATGCCCATATGAATGGACATGAAAAAAATTATTGTATGGAAGTAGATGTAGTATGGGTTATGAAGTGCATTGATAAGAACATGGTCAAAACTTGGTTCAGCAACATTGGCTTGACAAGCATTGCCATAAGTTTTGCTTTGAGCATGAAGAGGACTGCCTCACCTATTTAGCAGGGGGATCTTATTATTAATATTCATGCATTCGTCCTTATTAATAGGCAACCTCCATTGTCATAATTGACTTGATCACCAATATTACTCCAACGTTCCTTGATGCTAGCTGGAGCCAAAGCATATGATGATGCTGAATCCTTTCCTTTAAGGGTATCATTACCACTAATTCTCAACTTTCCAATATTTAAAACGTCTCTTTGGATTCTCTTCCTTAAGCTGCAGTTGATAAGAACACTTGAGAGAGAAAAAAATACTTTCATAGAGCAATCAATGGGCTTCCTTTGCTTTATTTTAAAAGATGCTGTCATTTCTTTTTCTCTGAAATACTCTAATAGCTAAAGACTTTTTGTTAAAAACAACCAAGGTTGCTTATAAATAAGAAATGTTGGTGATGAAGCTGCCTAGTCCAAATATCTATCCATGAAATGTCCCTCAGTAAAAATAGCTTCCATCCTAGAATGCCTTGTATGCTCAATATGCCATAACCGCCAATTCAATAGAGTACATGCTTAACAGTTTCGGGGAGATGACACATTTTTGTCTAAGCCAGACTTAGCCAAAAGAAAGCCAACAACTAATCCATCCCAAAATTAAAAATTCACCTGAACTTGGATATGTTTGGTTTTAGAAAGGAAGACCAGATAGGATGAAAAATTTTAGACCAAAGTTTCAATCATTTATATATGAATATAGTTAATTTTTTATATAAATAGATACATAAAAGGAAAAGTATTGTGTTAATAAGTGTCAAAATTTCTACAATATCAAAATCTAAACATCACCAACTTTATGCCAAGATATTACTTTGAGAGGAGTTACAAATCAGAATCAACTTCTAATTTGAGAAAATCTAGAAAAGATGTCCGAGAGTGAAGAAACACTCAACTCACTAGATGTTCGAGTATATATATAGTTGTACAATCAGATTTTTTTAAATCATTCCATGCAACCAGATCCTCCTTGTGATAGTACATAACCAATTCAGGGTTACAAAAGGAAAACCCATTGCTTTCAGAATAAAGGAAAATGTGGGTCTCTTTGTATGATCTAATTCAAATCTGGCTTGTAACTCAATCCAAGAGGCCCAACCAATACAACCTCTGGTCTAATATTACAATACCCTTTCTCTCCACTAGAGTGCAGAACCCTCTCTAATCCTTGTAAGGGGATGCCATCAATAGACATAAATCAACATGTGGAACAAAAAGCTAAGGACCTTAATAGTTTCTTAAATACATAATATTTCCAAATAGAGACAAAATACTAAGATCCTTGAACTTTAACAAGGATATTTCTGCAGACTAAGTAAACAAGTAAAAGGTTTTCCCTCACGAGGGAAGTCTATTTACTAATGTTTGATTAATTTTAGAATCCACTTGGAAACCAAGCGTAGATAATCAAATTTTCCAAACCAAGACCCTCTTGTTACGTGGCAAAGTAGAGAGGGCTATTTTATAACACGCAGATTTTATTATTTATGTTATTTGATTAATGTAAATTTCTAAGATTTTCATTGAAATAGGCATATTGTCCAATACTTTTTTTTTTGAATAAAGGGGGTAAAAATTTATTTAATCAAAATTCAACCATACAAACAACAACCAAATACAACCATCAAGGGCTAACCAAGCACACCTTCCAAAAGGAGCAAAACAGACCAAGAGCCCAAAGAAACAAACGCTCGCTAACACCCTTAAGACCCATGAATTTTGTCCTGTAACATGATTCTCAACTTTTGGGAAAAATTCAAAGGAAACTACTCCCAGCTGCCAACATTCCAGTCATCCCTATGCTCAAAAGCCCATTTAGCCAAACAATTTGCAAGATTGTTCCACTCCCTAGGGATGTGGACAAAAGATACAAGATCCAAAGAATGGTAGAGTTGGAGAATTTGTTGAACAACAGAGTCCAACTGTCAATTCACCATATCCAAACTTCTCTTATTTAGCATGCCAACAAGGATTTGAGAATCTACTCACAAATGAACTTGTGCCAACCAAGAGCACACCCTTTTTCCAATGCAATAAGGATGGCTTGAGATTCCATAAGATTATTAGACTGGAAACCCTGAAAGATGGAGAAGAAGAATTAGACAACCCTTGAACTATCTCTTCCGATACCACCAACTCCAGCATATCTAGTATTGCCCTTGGAGGAGCCATCATTAATTATCTTCAAGACACAAGCAGGAGGCGGTGACCATCTGCCATCATGTTGGATTTTCCTTTTGGGAGGCCTCCTTCCTCTATGGAAAACATTTTGTTTCTTTACACCATCTAAGTCCAATCCTTGCAACAAAATCCTCTCATCGGACTCAAGAGGGGTGTTCAAATCATAATTAGCTCGGATAATTTCCTAAATTATGTCAAGAATCCTCTACCAAACGTGAAAAGCCACCAATCTCCCTCCTTGAAAAATCTTTCGGTTCCTTTCCAACCAGATTTTCCAAAGGATGCAAGAAGGCCCCATACTCCAAGCCACCTAGAGACAAAATGCCTTAGTAGGAGGCCTCCCCAAAGATCTCCAAAAATCAACAAGGGACAAAGTATGCACACAAGTCTTCTTCCAAACATCCCACCAAAAATGCCAAATGGCTTTAGCAAAGGTGCATTGGAATAGTAAGTGAGAAGAAGATTCATCGCTACTGCCACATAGAACACAAATAGATGGATCCTAAAAGACCCTCTTTTGAAGATTATCCAAGGTCAGACACTGGTTACGAGCAACCAATCAAAGGAAGAAGTTGCATTTAGGCCATGCATACTTATTCCACACATGCTTCCACCAATGAACTTCCTCCCCCCCATATTTTTACGTATCCAGCTCTTGATACCCAATGGCCATCGAGTACACCCCCTAGGATCAGGACTCCAAGCCAAAATTCCTCGTCAAAGAGCTGCAGGCCCTATTGGCTAAAATTTGAGCTAACTCTTCACGATCCACCACTGAACCTCTAGGAGGCCATGCTTAAGAATTCTTCCACTAACACATCTCCACCTGCCCAAAACACTTAGTCTCTTTTAAGTCTTCGACATGGGTCCAACTAGCCTCTAGAAAAGAAAGACTAAGGTTCAAAAGGTGAGGAAACCTAGACAAGATTAGGAAATGGCCATCCCATTAGGTGAGCCAAAAAAGTGCCTTCAAACCACTATTACAAATCTAGAATAAACCCTGCTTGATTAAGGAAGCACCCCTTTCAAGAGTTTCCCAAATCATAGAACCTTTACCTAATAAGGAGATTGTAAAATCCCCTTTGATATTGAACGATGTTTTTTGATTTTCTCAATTTGACATATGTGACATTTTGTCAAAATGTTGTTATGCCTTTGTGTTTGGAAGTTTTCAGACTTTTCCCATAAGACAATATTTCAATAGACTTTGCACATAAAATGGGATTTATATTCTATTCAATGCAATGTGAATACTGGAACATTAAATGCAAAGATGGCAATTATATTCAGATTGTAACAACAAAATATTTTATACATTCACTTTAGATATTCAATGATATTCATATTTCATAATCTGACTTGGAAAAAGCATTACACACAGGTCTAACTGTTAGCAGACTCTCCTATTTGCATTTACTGAAGTATAACAACAATATTACAATAAAAAATCTCCTGTGAGAGGGTCGACTTGGCCTCACGTCACCCCTACACATATTTTCTAGATGCCACCAATGGATTGACAAACGCACGAATTCCTATCTATTGTTCCATGTAGCTCGTATGATGACAGTGAACATGTAAATAGCCCATGATACACCCTGTAGTGTTGGCATCTGAGTATAGGGTTCACGACTAGGAAGGGATGAGTACTCCCAACAAGGTGTCAATCATTCCCTAGGCCCACGATTCTCTTGGCTTGGCGTGGCCTGTAGTAACTATGTTGGCTAATAGCATCACCTTCAAATTGCCATTAGAATGTAGCATAGGCAGAATAACATGTGCAACAAAATAACTTGACCCCTTAGAAAAATATTAAATATCAACTCCAAATCGATATACTCTGCCAATATCAAGTGTAGCTTCAATTCCAAAAATCTGTAACCTCCAATTGAAAATTGCCTCCAAACTGTGTAAGAGATTTTTATCACTATGCCCCAAATTTGTCTCCGAAGGAGACCCACAAATTTGACAATATCGCACACTTGTAAAAGATTGTATGATCTTTCCAACCTGACCAACTAGGGTGGATTAGTCTCACCACCAAACCCAGCCTCCTTAGGTTTTTTGTCCCCAAAGCCAAAAACTTCAAAAAGCTCCTCAAAGTATCAATTAGAGAAAATAAGCAAGCATAATGCAAATAATCTCTAATTTCCCTTTATATATGCCTTGCACCTTTTCCCGCTCATAAAATAAAGTGACTTTATAAAGTACCTTTTAAAATATTTCCCCAAAGTCACTTTATAACACCTTTTAATTTAATTATTCAATATCACCTTATAAATGTACTTTTCGCCAGGAAACATTAAATGATTAAATAATCCAATTATAACCTATTGGAATTAAATAGGCTAATAAGTCCTCCTGGAGTGATCACTGGGAAAGGGACATTACAATCCTCCCTTCCCGAGATTGCTTTCCCTCAAGCAACTGCAAATTAGGGTGTTGCAAAATCTTATCTCCTTGTTGTGACCTTTTCACACATCACCCCATTCAAAATATGGACCCCTAATTTTTACTCCGTTCGGGTCCTTTGGCTTTGTTTTTCTCTTTGTTTCTCTCTTTCTGCTGTCTGCTATCAACTGCCGAACAATTGTGTAAGTCCCCTTGAAATACCAACAAAAATACATCGAGCCAACTGAGGGTATTCTATTGCACTGAAGGAACCTTGGAGTTGAATGCACGAACTCTCTCGCAATCTTAGCATGCTGGATACTTTGATCAAGAGAGAATAGGGTAGCCGTTGGCGACTTTATTCTGTGTTGGTGAGGTCACGAAAATCACATCAACACTTCCCACGTAGCATCCTCCATGGGCAAGTCTCTCCACATGATAAGATACTATCTGATCACTCTACTCCTCAATCTCCTCTCCCTAATATCGAGAATCTCATCAGAAACCAATACCAACTGCTCCCTCCTCATCCAGTGGGGGTAACTATGCTGAAGAAGTGACTGCTGCCCTAGTGCCTCCTTGAGGCAGGATACATGAAAAACATTATGAATCTTACTACCCTCAGGAAGCTCAAGCTCGTAAGCTACTTCCCCAACATGTCGAATAATCTTGTAGGGACCATAAAAAAGTGGTTTCAACTTTTCTACACCACTTTTCTTCAATGAAGACTGTCTATAGGGCTACAACCTCAAGAATACCAAGTCGTCAACCTCAAAACTGCGCTCAACCCTATGTCTATATGCATAAGTCTTTTGCTTATTTTGGGCCACTTGTAAATTATCCTTAAGAGCCTTAGAATATCTTGGTTCTCCTATATCCAATCTTTAGCTTTGGGAGCCTTGCTATCCCCAAACACCAAATGCACAAATGAAGGAATATCATATCCATACAATGCTTGGAACGGTGTCATACCAATGGACATATGGTAAGTGGTATTGTAACAGTGTTCTCCTAGATGTTAACCACTTAATCCATACCTTTTATTGACCCAAGACATAGTTACGTAGGTACCCCTCAACCCATTTGTTCACAATCTCTGTCTGACCATCCATCTGAGGGTGGTAACGAGTACTAGTTGTCAACTCTATGCCTGCTAGCCTGAACAACTCCTACCAAAAAACAGTGAGAAATTTGTTGTCTTGGTCATTGACAATGTACTTAGGCAACCCATGGAGTTTAAACACCTCCTAGAAATTTGGTGGATGAGTGTTCTCTGACTTGTTCTATTGAAAAGTCATGCATTCCCTCACATGTCACAACACATTGTCCTTGAGGCCCTTCCAAGAAAACTTCTCCTTGATCTTCCTATAGGTTTTGAAGTATCCAGGATGCCCTGCCAATGGTGTATCATGAATAGCCCTCACAATATTCTCCTTAAGTTTTGACTTAGGGACTAAATATATCATGTCCTTGTAGTAGATAATGTCACCTACCATCCTGTACCTATCATCTTGAATGTGACCATCCATCAACTCACAAGAAAACTTGTTCTTGGAATATTCTCTTAGCTGAAACTATCTTAGGAATACCATTGACCATACCCCTCAAAACCACCTTCTTACCATCTATTGCCCTGAATTTCAGTTCCATAGTTTGGAAGTTTTGAGAATATTTCCCCAAGGAATGAAGCCACTGAATCCCCAAGATAGCATTAGTATCTCCCAGGTCAACTACATAGAAGTCTTCTATTACTGTGTAGTCTCCCAACGTCACATCCAATCAAGGGACCTTTTGTGTGCATGTCATACTAAACCCATCAGCTACCATCACATTAAATCCCTCAAAGTTTTCTATAGGGGTGCCTCTCTTAACCACCAAATCTAAGTCTATGAAATTGTGGGATGCACCACTATTAATCAAAACTGTGACTCATTGCCATGTCATGGTCTCAGAATTCTGTCAGCCAGACCTCAAGGGGCTCTTGTTTGAAGGCTTTAATCCAACCACAGAGTGGCTCGGGTAATCCCTCAATAAATAGGATGATCTGCCTATGCTCTGACACATCCGTCACCATGACCGAGAGCCTCTGAAACTTTGAAATGTACACATCCACCATTCCAACTTGCTTAAGTTGTGCCAACTCCCTAAAATGCAACTCTGGGTCCTTCTTGTCAAATTGGTCAAACAAATTTTGTGTGAAGTCTAGTTATGAAGTAATGCCGACATGCCCCAAAGTAACCATCTCGTGGTACCACCACTTGTGGGCCCCTCCATCCAAATGCAATGTAGCATATTTGATTGCTTCTGCCTCCAACATAGGGTTGAGTTGGAAATACATATCCAACTTCTGAACCCAAGCCCTAGCAGTGCATTTGTTAGAGCCATCAAATGAAGGAATAGACAACTTCCCAACCTTTCATTGAAGATCTTGATTCTGTGGGCCCCTGTTGTGATTCCTTGGTCTATTCCTTTACTTAATAGTGCAAAAATCCTGTAAAGACAATTGCATGAAACTCATCCCCAAGGGCTTGATACACTCTCAAATAATCAGTAAATCCTTCACCTTGTTCTTGCTGTCCTTGGTTTCCAGCTTGCTATCCCTAAAAGAATTGAAGCAAAAGAGGTCTAAGAGTCACTCTAGTAGCTGTCCTAATGTGACTTTGAGCAGAAATGTGAGTGTTTCTCCCTTCACCATGATTCCCATTATTGCCATTGTTACGATTGTCCTTGTTTGTACCTCCATAACCATTATTGCCATTAGTGTTATGATTTCCCTAGCTATTCGTAATGAATTGAGTAAGAAGCTGAATCAACTACTGTTGACCTCTTGCAAGGTCATTCAAAATCTGCATGGTGCTACCCTCATGTGGTTCATTCTTGTCCCCATGTTTTCCTCTTCCTTTGATTTTGAGTTAAATATGTTATCAGTTGCTCTATGCCTTCTACTCTCGTAGGTTATATATTCCCATCCTCCGGATTCATAAATGATCATGCAAACTGATGAAAAACCCAACACTGCTTAGAAATTTCTACAACCAAAGTGTGCACCCAAAACTCACAGGCTTGCAGGAATTCCAAATTTGATACCACTGTAAAATCCCTTTGATATTGAACTATATTTTTCGATTTTCTTTGTTTGACATATGTGACATTTTGTCAAACTGTTGTTATGCCTTTGTGTTTGGAAGTTTTTAGACTTTTCTCACAAGACAATATTTCAATAGAGTTTGCACATAAAATGGGATTTGTATTTTATTCAATGCAATGTAAATATTGGAACATTAAATGCAAAGATGGCAGTTATATTCAGACTATAACAACAAAATATTTTTATACATTCACTATCAGATATTCAATGATATTCATATTTAATAATTTGACTTGGAAAAAGCATTCCACATAGTTTGAACTATCAGTAGACCCTCCTATTCACATTTATTGAAGTATAACAACAATATTCCAATCAGAAATCTCTTGTGAGAGGGTCAAACTGGCCTCACGTCACCCTACACATATTTTGGATGCCGCCAATGGAATGACGAACCCACAAACTCCTATCTGATGTTCCATGCAACTCCTATGATGACAATGAACATGTAAATAGCCCATGATACACCCTGTAGTGTTGGTGTTTGAGTATAGGGTTCACGGATGGAAAGGGATGGGTATTCCCAACAAAGCGTCAATCATTCCCTAGGCCCATGACTCTCTTGCCTTGGCACATCCCGCAATAACTATGTTGGGCAATAACATCACCTTCAAACCACCATTATAATGTAGCATAGACAGAATAACATGTGTATCAGAATAACTCGACCCCTTAGACAAATATTAAATATCAACTCCAAACTGATATACTCTGCCAATACCAAGCATAGCTTTAATCCCAAAAATCTGTAACCTCCAATTGAAAAATTACCTCTAAACTGCGTAAGAGATTTTCATTGCTATACCCCAAATTTGTTTTCGAAGGAGACCCACGAATTTGACAATATCACACACCTGTGAAAGACCTGTATGATCTTTCCAACTTGACCAGCTAGGGTGGACTAGTATCACCACCAAACCCAATTGCCCTAGGGTTTCCGTTCCCAAAGCCAAGAACTTCAAAAAGCTCCTCAAAGTATCAATTAGAGAAAATAAGCAAGCATAATGCAAATGAGCTCTAATTTCCCTTTATATATGCCTTGCACCTTTTCCCACTCATAAAATAAAGTGACTTTATAAAGTACCTTTTAAAATATTTCCCCAAAGTCACTTTATAACACCTTTTAATTTAATTATTCAATATGACCTTATAAATGTAGTTTTTTTCCAGACAATATTAAATGATTAAATAATCCAATTCCCTTTATCCGACTATAGCTTATAGGAATTAAATAGGCTAATAAGTCCTCCTGGAGTGATCTTTGGGAAAGGGACATTACAAAGATCCCAGGCACATCATCTCTAGCTGCACCCCTCAAATATTTAATAAAAAGGATCTTAGCCCATGCTTGATCCAAATTAGTGCACCACCTCTAATACAACATGGTAGCCAAATCCTAGCCAGTGAGAACTACCTGCCACAATCCTAGGCCCCATCTATTTCGGTCTACATATAACATCCCACTTGATCAGACTCCACTTTGAGGAGACTAAACTGCCAACCCATAAGAATTGTCTAGAAAAAAGCATTAAGATCCTTTATGAAAGAAGGAGCTACTTGCACCATACACTTGTAAATAGGGAGATCTTGAGCCACAAAATTTAATAGAAAAACTCTGCCTGCAAAAGACAACCACCTAAAAGTCCAGTGGCTTAGTTGATTTTAGAACTTGTCCAACATGTTTTGCCAAGTTCCCCTTGGCAGAGGGCCTACAAAGAGGAAATCATGCCCCTGAAATGGCAAAGTATGAAACATTGATAAATACAAATAAACAAATAAAATAAATAAAACACATTATATATATATAAAGATTTAATATTATTATAATTATAATCATCAAAATATTATTATTATTACAATCATCCTATCTTAAATATACATATATATATAATAATATAAGACTGATATAAAAATAATAATAAATATATTTTAAAGAAACATATAAATATAAAATATAAAATATACACAACAGCAATAAAAGGACTGAAGGCAGCGATTTTATCAAAGAAAATGATCTCATAAAGCAGCGATTAGAAGAGATAGCAAAAAGAAAACAATCAAAAGGCATCACTATTGTTGACAGCTATTACATTAGACCAAGATAGCAATTAGTTAAAAGCTATTAACAAAAGCGACTTCTTTTAAATAGTTAATGAGATATGCATCCCTTCATCTCAATAGAAGGATATAAAAGTTAACAAGGAGGGAACAAAAAGATATAGGCAGCGATTATTGAAAAGCACATAAATTATAAGGAAGTAGCGATCCCTAAATCAAGGGGCATGGCATTTTGAAGAAGACAGCAATTAAAAAGATGTTAATAAAAAGGCATAACTCTCCAAAGTGATCACACCCCTTCTCCAAAGTAGGAGAAGATATTAGATCAGGTTTATAGAAGAGAAAAGAATAAGGAATCTGAATATATCTGTGAACAACAGATAACTTAATACGATATGATCGATTTAGGAAATAAAAGTAAGAGATCTGCTGGCAACAAAGACTCGATTTGATTTAAGAAGGGAGATTACAAGAGGGGGAAACAATGGGGTACTCTCCTAGGTATGCCACCTCTATAATGGAGAACCTATGTGCTCTATAATGGAGGACTGAGTGTCCTATAATGGAGAACCTATGTGTTCTGTAATGGAGGACTGAGTGTCCTATAAAGGAGAGCCTATGTGTTTTGTAATGGAGGACTGAGTGTCCTAAAATGGAGAACCTATGTGTTCTATAATAGATGATTGAGTGTCCTATAATGGAGAACCTATGTGTTCTATAATGGAGGACCAAGTGTCCTATAATGGAGGACCTAGTGTCCCATAATGGGGGACCAAGTAGTCCCAAAGAGGCCTAAGGGCTACTTACCTTTGTCTCAAAGGGTACTGCCTTTGGGCCTAGGGGAGTCGAGCCAGTAGGACACCCTATTGTAACCTCACTCCCCTATCTTGATTAACAATATAAGGATATTTTCCAAAGGAGTACAACGAGCAGGCCTCTTCTAGGTATGCCACCCAAGGGGGGACAAGATGAGCCCACAAAGGGCCAAGGGGGTACTGCCTTGGTACAAAAGGGTATTGCCCTTGGGCCTAGGAGAGTTGGCTACCAGGACACCTTTCACAATCTCACTCCCCTATCATGGTGTAACAACATAAGGAGATCAATCATGAGGGAATGGAAAAGGATGGGAAGATGAAGATTGGGATCCTTGCTAAGTGGGCCACCCCATATGAATGGCATGTGCCACATGAGGCTAAGGAGGCTAAAGCACCCCATCGAATCACTCTCTCTTCCATTCTCCTCCATGGTTGAGTAGCCTAAGGTAGGATAATAATTAGACTAGCAAATTTACTATGGATGTACTAATGTTAAATCGTGATATCCTATTTATTAAGTTATTATTGTAATTGATTTCTAACTTTTTTGTAGGGATTAAATCAAACCAAGGTGCCCTCTAAATCCATTGTTTGCCTGAGAAAAATTGACAAATTAGGTTTGTTGGCGTTTAAATTAGCACCTCTGGAGTGCTGATTGTAAACGTTCAACTATTTCAAATGTTTTGCAACACTTCTTCGTTATTTAAAGAGGAGAAGTCCCTCTCTGCTGGGAGCAATGCGTAGGGAAGGGAAATGTAAACTAAAGTTCCTATCTTTTTATGCTTCGGCAGGACACAAGGGTACAAACACAATGTCAGAGCTAAGCTTTTTCTCCGGGTTTCAGAGATCTCAACTACTTAATTAATCTAGCTTTTATCTATCCAATACCTTCAAGGTAAACAGAGCATGAGGTGCTGATGAATGGGTTGGTTGGATCACCCTGACTACTGGCTCCTGAGAATAATATGACCGAGGTCAACTCTCGGCATTTTGTGACCTTTCGACACATCAGCCTATCTGGCATGGGGACCCCTAATTTTGCTCCATTATGGTCTTTTTGGCTTTGGTTTTTGTGTCTCTCTCTCCGTTTGTCTCTTTTCTATGGTCTACTTTCCGGGGACGTTCCCGTCTTTGAACTTAAACGAGTGAAATTTGGCTAAGTCTTAAAATTAGGGTTTGAGTCTTCCTGGTCAGTTTGAGGTCGAGTAAAGTGAATAATTGAAAGTTGAGACTAACAGTGTTGTCAGTATGCTTCTAGCACGCTCCCAACAAGTTTTCATCAGATTCTGAGGTACTTACTATTTTTAGTAAGTGTGAAATTACGGGTGCAGTTCGTCAAAGATTTTGGGATTCATTGTACCACATTGCCCGTGAGCACATTAAATCCATCACAAGGCAAAAATTTGGATTTAAAACAGCATAACTTACTATTTTTAGCAAACGCCCTCGCGACAAATTTCGCGGTCTAAATGCAGAGATTTTCTTTGCATGTCCGATATTCCCTTCCGGTTTTCGACCTTTCACGATGACGAATATGCAAGTCAAGATGAATTTACTTCGATCTCAAATTCTTCCGAGGCTATTTTAGGCTCAAGAGCGTCGGTTTCTTTGCATGTGCCAGTGATTCCCGATGGTTTTTCGAGCTTCAGCGATGGTGTGACATGCAAACGGAGATTCTCACTCAATAAGGAACTTGCTATTTTTAGCAGGTGTGTCCCGGCAGCCGCTTCCCAGCAATTCAGAATCACAAGCTGATCGCAGTGCCGCAAAAACGAGAGCAAACGGAGATCTTTGATACGCATGCAATGCAAATTAGGGTTTCCAGCCGAGCCTAAAAAATAGGCATCAAAAGTCAGAATTTTCAAAACCGGTAAACTAATCAAAGATTCGTGCTATCCACAGTGAAATTTCGAGTCAAACGAAGCACCAATATTTATAGTAAGTCGTTCGAAACATGCTAAAAATAGTAAATCATCGGCATGCACTGTCACCAACAAAGTCATCGTGCGGTGAGGAGCGTACCATTCAAATTTCAACCTCGGACGAGCTTGGGAGCCATCGTGAAACATGAGCTTACTATTTGCGCTTCACCTTCGTAAATGCGCTATAAATAGCAGGTGACTCAAAAGCGGCGTTGTCGACAGTTGATGAGGTTATGAGGATGCTACGCTCAGTAAATTTCAGGCCATTCGAGCTCTCGTGGCGCAGATCTCGTAAAACTTACTATAAATAGCGTGGCACGAAGCTATGGCAAAATGCGCCCATCCCAGCTGGAGGCATAAAAAATTCAAAGTGATGCAAGTTCGTCCTGCTCAGGGGTCAAAATGCGCCCAAGTTGCAAAAAGGTCAAAGTGGTCAATGAATCTCATCCACCAGCAAGGCCAAAATGCACCCTCCTCTCAAGACTGAGCATTCAAAAATTAACTAAGGCATGAAGTTTCATCCTCCTCAAGGAAAGAAATGCGCCTAAGATAGAAATGGTCAAAGGAAGTCAATGTTTTCATCCTGCAGGAGGTGCAAAATGCGCCCAAATGGAGGCATGTGAAGACAAAATCTAGGAAGCTGAAGAGTCACTTGTTGAAGGCGTTGAATGTTTTCATCCTCCTCCACATAAGAAATGCGCCCAAAGCATGGCAAGTAAAGACAAAATAAGGAAGGCAAGGTGGCATTGCATGTGCTTCATAACCTCCAAAATGTGCCCATGCAGCCAAGGAGTCAAAAGGGTCAAAGATGCTCATCCTTCACACATAGTAAAATGCGCCCACTTCAAGCATAACATGCATGAGAATTTTCCAAGTAAGAAATTCGTCCTCCATCTAGGTTGAAATGCGCCCAAGTTGGGGTGTAAAAAGTAAATGAAGCTAGTGAATGAGGTGAAATGTGATTGAGGCGTGGTAAATACAAGGATAAATGATAGGCGTTATTCTCCAAAGTGGTAGGCGCCAGGGGTGATGGGAGTTATAAGGTGTTAGAAATTTTTTCTAAGACGTGTGAAGTATGAAGATAATTTCCTAAGGCGTGTGGGGTGAAAACAAAATACTAGGAGTGATTTCAAGTTTTCTTCAAGTATCCTATGCGCCAAGTAAAGAGTAAGTGTGGTGGTGAGCCTTAGAGAATTTTTGCTAGGCGTGTGTGTTGGTGAAGATGAGTATTGGGCGTGGTGATATTTTTCTCCAAGTGCTATGCGCCTAAGATGTTAAGTGTCGGAAAATTTTCCTAGGCGTTGGAATATTTTCAAATGTGAAGAAAATGCAAAATGGTGAGTGAAGGGGGTAAAATATGCTAGGCGCCTTCATAAAAATTTTCTGAGTGAAGTTGGTATTTTTCACAGGCAAAGTGGATCGAGCTGGATTTAAAATTTTTTCTAAGGCAAGTTTTTAAGGATGATTTAAAAATTTTCTAAGGCACAAAATATTTTCTCCCTTAGAAAAACGCCTAAGTCTGGAGAGGTGATGGAATTTTCCTGAGGCACGAGCAAATTTGCCAGTGGCGAAGTCAGTGAATGCCAGCTCCGCAGGGTCGATAAAAGTTTTCAAGTCAGAGTAAAGAAATACGCTCCAGGGTGAAGAAATGAAATAAATTTGATGAAAGAATATTTTCTAAAGTTCCAAAATTCAAGAAAATTAAATGAACCCGTTCGTTTGGGGACCCATGGGTTCGATGCGTTCTGGAGAAAATTTTCTTCTGGGTATTGAAGTTTATCGATGAGGAGTTTATTTTAAGGTCTTCCACAGCTTGTCGAGGATTCTAGGATGAAGATTTTAACTGGGCACCAGGTTGATGAATTTCCTAAGGGAAATTTTAAAATTTTCTAAGGCAAAAATGAAGAAAATGCATTTTCAAGGTAAGATCCTCCAGACGATGAATTTGAAAGAAACTGCCTAGGTGAATTTGCTCAAATCCTTCGTGAAGATAGTTTTCTTGAGCCAGAGATGAATAAAACCAAGGTTGTCAGAGCTCCAGCAGGTGAAATGAGTTTCTTGAAGATGCAGTTGAAGATGACACGCCCTTGAAGAGGATGGATTGAAAAATTGGCTAAGGCGTGAAGAATTTGAACACGAAGTTGGCGATGAACGCTTGGAGATCAAGGCATGAAAATCAGGTGAGTAAGTTGAATTTATGAAATGATCTGATACCCTTCTCCTTGCTTGTTTTGCAGGAGGAACGTCGGGGCCAAACGATGATGGCTTAGTGTGATGACTTGAAGTGAGGAAGCACGATGATATCACAACCTTCGGAGGAAGATAAAATTACAAGTCTCAGTCTTGAAAGAAGAAAAGGTTGCAAGAAATTGGCTAAGTGTTAGCTCAAATGACCCTCAAGTGGAAGAATTCAAAGAACAACGCCAAGAGAGAAGATCGAGAACAGTATGAACGCGTCTACAAACGGAATCTTCTAGAAGGATGATGGTGGACATTATGGCGCATTTATTACCCCACTCTCCTTTGTGGCAGTTTTTAGGGCAATATCGTTTAGGGCTGAGGTGGCACGATTCTGGCCACTCTATTGATTGTAACCCTAGCCGTCTTTTGGGACTTGGCTAGCTATAAAAGGGGGAGTCCCCCTCATTTGTAATTCATTAGAATTAGATTAGACATTGGAATAGTAGACATTGAGAGAGCATTAGCATTAGAGCTAGATAGTGTAGCATTGTAGAGCATTTTTGCATAATTTGGAGAAGAAAGAAAGTTTTCCCTTTGAAAACTTTTGAGGCGATTGTTGTGTAACACATTTTATGATAATAGATCTTTTCATTGATGATGGAATTCGTCTTGTCATGAAATGCCAGCAAGGTTTCTTCTTCCTTTCGTATCCAAGTAGATTAAATTCATGCAAGTAGCTTACTTCGGTGTGTGGTGTTTTATTGAGATAGCTTCGCTTTATTCCATACCACTAGCGGCTTGTTGATGATAAGTCCGTCTTGCGTGGTCAACTGGACATTACCTTGAGTTTAACTTCGCCAGGTTTATATACTTATACAGCGCTGCCTGGATGGTGTATGTATGTTAAGTCATAATTTGAACATCTTTGCTATTTCCCTTGAAGATTGCAATCGATTTCCATCAAGCCGTCCGGACGGAGGCTAGGCAGGAACTGGTTGAAGTCTATTGAAACAAAGCTCCACATATCCTGCATTTAGAATAGAATATAAACTTCTTAGACCCTACACTCTTTTAAATTCAGTTCATTTCTGGTTAGAATTAGGAAACTTGCGCTCACCTGCCAAATCATTTGAATTACTCGAAAGCCCTTAGTCTGCTGTTTGTTGTTAGCCGTCGAACAATTGTGTAAGTCCCCTTGAAATACCAGCAATATCACATCGAGCCAAACTGAGCCTATTCGCACTTAAGGAACCTTGGAGTTGGAAGCATGATCTTACTCGCAATCTTAGCATGCTGAATACTTTGTTCAAGAGAGGATAGAGCGTCCGTTGGGAAACTTTATTCTGTGTTGGTGCGGTCTCAAAAACCACGTCAACAGGTATACACCAAGATAAGGTTGGTACAAGCAAACACTCTATACGGTAAACTAGATCTGAGACCTGCCAAGGAGGAGGGACTCCTATCCGAGGTATGGGCTAGGAAATAGTTCACGAGAAACAACAATTTTACGATGCCTTGGCCAACGAGCTTGCTAAGGAGGAGGGACTCCTATCCGAAGTATAGCTTGGATGTCAACACATTAAACAAAAACAAACGATAACTTTCCAATAACAAATGTCCAAGGAGGAGGGACTCCTATCCGAGGGAAATGAAACAACGAGCTATTAAACACAAGACGTGGACACAACTCAAAAAGATTGACCAAAATGCAAGCGCCTTCTGATATTCTCCTTCAAAGCTTCATCAACAAATTACAAAGGTTGGGAA
This sequence comes from Sequoia sempervirens, assembly GCA_007258455.2. Classification (NCBI taxonomy): domain Eukaryota; kingdom Viridiplantae; phylum Streptophyta; class Pinopsida; order Cupressales; family Cupressaceae; genus Sequoia; species Sequoia sempervirens. The sequence continues at coordinate 19,170 of VDFB02326114.1, forward strand.
AGCAAAGGCACGAAATCATGCACAATTACAATCGACCAACAAACTCTCATCCAAGAGTGAACAAATATCCGCTTTCAAAGCTGTTGGCAACAATGGCGCAGCAATTTTGCATAGCAAGTAAAAGTTAAACAAATAATGAGCCCAAGGCTCTTATTTATAGAACTCAAAGGAGTGGGCAACCCCAAAATCTCCTTGAGTTAACAATGAGTTCTTGCCAATCAATTAGCAAGATTTATTCCTAAAAAGGGGGAACAAGCAGTTAACTGGAAAACTACTTCAGTTAACTGAAAGTGAACAAAGAGTCAACTGGAAAATACTTCAGTTGACTGAAAGTAAACTAAAGGTAAACTTTAATGAAAGTATCCCTCCAAAATAGACATCCACATTTAGTGGAGATCTAAGATCCACAAATCATGGAAGTCAAAATAGACATCCTTAATCAGTGGGATCTGACAATGCATGATTTAAGGAAAGTGGAGTTAAACTTGGAAAGAAGTATCAAGTTAACTCCAACTACATTTACTATCATCTTGAGTTGACTTGGAAAGAAGCATCAAGTCAAACTCAAGTCTCATAAATGCCACTTGGAGGGTGTATGGCATCCTTTTTGGGTGCATTTATAATTCGCCATTAATCAGCAGTGTCTCTATCCATTGATTGACTTCATCAGCTTCTGGGGAGTTAATGCTCTGTAGGATGATTACGTGGCGTCGTAGCATGATCTCACCCGTTGTGAGCTGATTTCCGAAGTCAATACACTGAGATGCTGCCTCTTCAAACTTGGTTGATAAAGCTGCTACCTTAGCCAGCTTGCAACCATCTGGATCGTCAAGAAAGGTACTGTGGATGACATCCCTGAACTGGTTCTGTACAGTAACCATCTCGACGTATTCTCCTCCCTCGCGCTGATATTCCATGCAAGGGAAAGATATCACCAACATTCTTGCGAAGTTGATAATAGTGGCAACCACCCGTCTGTAATCAATCAACTCTACTGAATGAGCATCGTAGGCTTTCACCTTGTACGCCAATTGTTCCTTCCAAGCAAAAAGATGTTGCTTGTTTTCCTTAGAGTATACTGATTGATATGCCAATTGCAAATCTGCAATTGTGCTTTCGTCTTCAAGCCTCTTTTCTGCAATCCTTTGTTCTGACTGCTGGATCTCTGCACGAAGTCCATGTGCTCTATCCCGTAACTGGTATAGGTTTGCCAGTATACACCTACCCTTGAGAACAAACTCTTCCACTTGATCTCTCAAGTTTTTTCCGAATGTTATCAATTGCCGATGATTTTGTTCAGCGGGGAGATCTAGTAGTCCTGCTGGTAGGGCTGAGACGTTTGGTGTGCCATGTATCAAGCTGGTTATGTAAGACCTCAGTTTCTGATTTTCAGCCTTTAAGGCTGCTTTTTCTTTACCATCCTTAGCCATTCTTTCTTGTGCGCTCACCGAAGCTATTCTAAGAAGGTCTGCCTCTACCTGTCGTGTAGTCTTCCCGAGGTTAAGTTGAGACAAAGTGTAGTCTTCTACTTGAACCTTGTGTATGCTTTTCTCTACTGGTGGAGCGGCAGTCTCTATGATGATCTCACACTCTGCATTCCTTTCTATGTGAACTTGTTTCTTCAACCTTTTCGCCGATGTGTCTTGTGGGACGTGGTCGAATTCGGTAAAGTCAAGTTCATACGAGGGTTTTTCCCTCTTTCTTCCTAGGAAGCCTTCAAGCCAAATAGAATCTCGGCGAACTTCGCTAGGAGGGACGTGAGGCCCTTGAATACTAGATGTGTGAGACTGTGCTGGAGCAATGTCTCTCGGTGGCGAATCCAAGTCGATGAGGACTATGTGTGGCTTTCTCCACTGGTGTTCTCTGTGTTCTAGGCTTTGACATCCTCATCCCTCGGGGAGGATTGCACCATTGCTTCTGCCTAGGTTTCCTTCTTGAAGTGGAAGGTGGTGTAGATTGAACCTGTGGCGGCTCTGTTCTGTGGGGTATCACCTTCCTTGATTTCTTGCTGTCGAGATAGAGTTGGCTATTTCTAACCACTCTACTCGTTCTTTCTTCTATAGACGTGTCTTCTTTGGCATACCAATCCACTCTCGGGAGCGGTTGGGAGTCAACTGAATCTGCGAAGAATGAGGGGAGAGTGACTTCCCCTTCATCATCGGACAGGCCCTCGATGTCTGAACCTGTTGTAGTTCCTTCTTCGCACTTCATACTCGTCTTTGCAATTTACCCAATAATCTTCCATAGAAGACTTATGTGACGAGTGTTGCTCGAGGTGTGCTGCATAGAGTCCTCTGGGATCATAGGATCTTCTATCAATGAGATACTTGAGGTTAAACCTCGTTGTTTCCTGACTCATCATATTAGCATCTGCCGCGAATCCACACCTATATAGTCCCATCTCAACGGGAAAGTTAACAGTTGTCTTCCTCTTCAAGCGCAAGTAGATATGGACCTCGGACAATGGTCTCAGGAATTCCATGAAGACTACCCTATCTAAAGGGTATCTTGGTAGCATGGCGGGGTGGCCAATGTAGCCATACACGCGTATGTAAGAGAACGTAGGGAATTGAATGAACCAATCCGCCCAATCCGCCATTGCCTCTCTGGCTGTCTGTGAAATACGCACGTGCATCTCATGGTTAAGCTCACGTACTGTGTGCATAATGAAGTTATCACTCGTTCTCTTGAAGTGTCGCTCCGCTTGAGTAAACTCAAGACGTGCGAAATGTTCGTGAACCTTCTGCACACCTAAGGTTCCCACATTGTTCAATAACCTGAATTCACCTTGGAAGGCTATCAAGTATACCAGGTAAGAGCACATGTGGAACCTATGAGCTTCCAGATACCCAGTGATTTGTCGGTGGAGTGTGTCACTAATCAAAGTGGCCCAGTCATAATATTCCCTCTTGCCAATGATTTTAGCAATGATATAGTACATCCATGGCTGGAATTGACGACCATCTTCTTCTCCAGTGATTCTATTGAGTAGAGTGATTAACACTGCGTACTCATCTTTACATTCTCCTCGTCCCAACAACTTAGGCAAGCTTGCCTTTGTCACTTTTAGCCATTTTTCAGCCATAACCCTTTGACATTTGTCCTTAGCTGTCTCAAATGCCTTCTCACATTCCGTCACTGATATGACTTTGCTGTTAGGACATGATGGAATATCAAAACACCTTTCGATATCCTGAGGCTTCAGACTGCAAACAATTCTTCCATCTGCTGCTCTGATTTCTCTGGTGGTAGGATTGTAATGCTTGATACAAGTGATTACAAGCTCTATGCTTTGAAGTGTGATGGGAATTGATGCGGCCTGCAGCAACCTGGATTCTTCAATATTTTGCAATGTGATTTGATTCATGCCTTCTAGCTGCTCCAAATCAACCACTGGATTTACTTGGTGTAAATTTGTGTCAACTGTTTTCAAGTAATCATGGAGTAAGACCGTCTTGGTCTCGTATTGTACCTGGGAGTACTGAATCTTGAAAAACTTAAAGATTGACTGTAATCTTGACCTTGTTCAGATGATTTTCGGAAACCCTTGAAAATAGCGTCACGAGAAGCATTTTTCCGAAAAAATAAATCTGGCACATGGGTTTTGTTTGTGCTTCAATGTCAACAAACCCAGCCTCAATTTGATTCTAAACTTTTTTCGAAAAACCCCCAAAGGCCAGGGGCAGCAAGTTTGTTGATTTTGGAAAATTTGTCGATGGCTTCTCTCAAAATACCGAATCTACTCTAGTTGATCCGACCATGTAGCCTCGCCGCTTTTCTCAAATGCAAGAAAACCTAAGACCAGAAGAGAGGAAATAGACAGAAGGTGGATTGGAAGTTTTATCTGATTTCTTGAAAAAAAACTATCTCTGGATCCAATCCTCAAAATAGCAATCCTCTTCTGCTTCAGATCTGCAAGAAAAATTGAAGAACGGATGAAAACCTTGTTCAGATCTATCAATGGCGTCCTTGAGAGCTTGTGGCTGATCTTGATCTCTTAACCTGCAATGAAATAATGAAATGGGACGCCTTCACCTTGAATATATATGTTTAAGCTTCAGATCCACAAATTTGGGGACCTAACTCAAGCTCAAAAGGTGATTTTGGCTTGATCTAAAGTTGAAAAGGTGATTTCCACCAATCGTGGAGTGTTTTAGCCAACTTTAACTCAAAAATTCTTGACTTTAGTCAACAAATTGACCCTTGACTTCTTTTAGGCGTCCCTTTTGGTTTCTTGCAAGCTTTTAAATATTTTCTCTCCTGAAAGCCCTCTGTTTGATCTTGAATCTAGCGTTATCTGTTGATCCTGAGATGTTGTGAACACATTCACTACGGAGCTGGATCCAAACTGGAAAGAAGTGCCTGGGAGATATGATGATGAAAAAGCTGAGTTTAGGGCTTCAAAAGAATGGGCGCCTCTTCCAAGGAAAGGCGCTTTTGCTAATGCCTTAGTGAATTTTCAAACCTTGTTCTTCAGCCTTTTGAAATGACCTCGTGCTTTGATCTGGATTTCTCGTTGATCGGAGAGTCAGATGATTTCACTTGGTGTCTCATCAGGTACCCAGCTCTATTCTGCCAAGAATGACTGACTTCAGAAAACCTGGATCTTATTTTAGGGTTCCTTTATTCAAGGGCGCCCCTTCTTGAAAAGGGCGCTTTTACCTTTTGGCCTGATCATCTTCATCTGAAAAGTTGCCTACTTTGATCTGGATTATCCGTTGAATGCTCTTTCAGATGTTGGTGCTTGCAGTTGCGTTTCCGAGATCTACTTGGGCTGAGAAGGTTATCCTGGGAAGCCTTTTGTCATTTATCAGCATCTGGAGGTCAAGAAAGAAGGGCGCCTTTCTTTTGGAAAGGCTCTTTTTCTTAGAACTTCATTGTTAACTGTGGTTTCCTGATATTTCTTCAACTGCCTCTTTTTGCTTTGTCAGCAGCTGCTTGTGATCTATTCATCGGATGATCTAGATGTTTGTTTCACTGTCGAGCCAGCAATCAAACATCAAGAATGACTGCTTTGGATGATCTTACTGACTGCATTTGACCCTCAAAGATCATGGGCGCCCCTGCTTGAAAAAGGCTCTTTTCAAAGATTTTGAGTTTTCCTTTCAACATTTCCAGAGTTAGTCAAATTTTGACCTTTTCACTTCTCTCGTGAATCTCCCATCAAACAAAGATCATTTTTGACCTTTTCCGCCATGGTTGTGTCGTTGAAGCTTTTGAAGCTTAGCCAAAGATCTGCAATCGCCACCGCCATTAATGACTCCGCAGAGTTCTAATTTTGTTCCCTAAAAATAGAAATAGACCCACCCGTGAGTAAAACATGTCTTTGGATGATTCCGACTCTGGACCAATGGGATCGCGGAAGGCTTTAATCCTATCAAAATCATTTTCAATCATTTCTCTCTCGAAGGTCCTATTTTGGGGTTTCCGAAAAATCAGTGGGGCTAAAACCCTAATTTTCAAATTTTCAGAATTTTGCACGTGTGTTCTTTGACAGAAACCCACCAAGATTCTATGATTGGTTTGACCTAAAACTGACTTAACATGGCATTTTAACAAGATTTAGCTCAATTTATACAGAATGCCAAAAATTTATTTTGGGTACAACAAGGTTAAAATTAGTATAATCCCTATTAGGGACATTACAGAGGAGGATACTCAAATACACAAAAGATAGAGCACCAATTTGAAATCGAAGAATTCAAGCAATTTTGGACTGAATAAGGCGAGGGGTATTGAAAAAGAAGATAGAGGACTTAGCTTCATTGATTTTTTATCCTGAGGCAGCAAGATAGATATTCAAAGCATGTTTGAAGTTACTAGCTTCTCCAATCCTGGCAACTCCCATTAAAGCAGTATCATCCACAAACTATAAGTGGGTTTGAGAAAGCATGTCATCTCCCCTGTTCCACCCTTGAATAATGTTACACCCCGATTGTATAGTTACTACTGCATAGGAAGTACATTGTAAATGTTTGAATCTTTCTGGTAAATAAAACAAATTGTTCTTGTGATCAAATTGAATGTGTCCTAATGATTGTCTCATTATCTGATACTTCTATTGATGTAATTCTTGAATGAAAGTAGCATATTAAGTTATGGAATAATGTTGTTCTAACTTTCTACGATGTTTTATGTATATAGCCTTGTTTTGAGCAAATGACTTCTGTTGTCATGTCATGATGTGCATGGAACAGGTTCGTACCTCTAGGCAGAGGAGAGATATCACTCGGGGAGGAACTTGGTCGGGTAAACAGTAACGAGTACCAATTGGACATACACACACATACTATAGACTGAGTAAGCTAAGTCTTTGTTGAAGATTAAGGGTAAGTCATCCATAGGCTTGTTTAGTATCATTAGGAGTCGTATCTACTTCTAAGTGTGTAAATAAGTGATGCTTTCCAGTATAATCCTATGTGGTATAATGTTTCTTGTTAGAGGTGAGCATGTATATATGTAGGTATACATATAAATACGGTATGTACAAGTGTCCATAAGTACATTCATATCAATACAACGTATTAGAGCAGATGGATATGCCATACGTGTGCGTCAATATAAGTGTATTTATGAATACTTATACATAAAGTAAATATACAAGTATATATACATGTATACGTGTCCACAACTAATCTGTTGTTTACATATTCTATGATGATATATTACCTCGGAATTTACATATACACATATATATACATATACATGAGTACGTATAGTGAAAGTATGCTGACTGGCTCGCAGTATACGTACGTATAATCTAAAATGTAAATGTATACACATGTATAGGTGTAAAGGTAAATATATTTATATATTTAATATTATATTAAAATACGTATATAATATAGTCTTTACAAAATATAAATATGTATACGAAATTATTAAAATTATTAATTTAAATAATTATACATAAATATATAATGTAAACTAAAACTATATTGTATAAATATTTTAATATAATAAGATATATATATATAGATATATTTATTAAAATAGAATGGAAAATTAAATGAAGATTAATTGAGCTTTTTATTGAATATTCATTAGAGAAATGAAACTAAATCACAAAATTGGAAACATGACGTTTTTCTCTAAAAAAATGTGTATTTCTTTTGAAAGTCGAAATCAAATTGTTTTGACTTCTATATTGAATCCAATATCTTTGTTAATTTGCCAAATTCAAATATTTCTTTAGAACTATATCAAAATGGTGGAAAAGAAATTAAAATACAAAAATAGGAGTTCATGCCCGTTAAAATGGCGGAAGAAGTGAAAACGCGCAGGAAGAATCGCGCGACCTGGCCAAGCAACTGAAAACGGCCGAGTAAATTCGTGCATAGCTTAAATGAGGATGTGGACGCCGTTCAACCTGGGAAATAATCTTGTTTTAATTCGTCACTTATCCCTACCTGTTGAATCACGCCGATATCAAAAGGTGTCACAATTTTGTGAACTGAGCATGTGCGAATTGAAAATACATCATCGCTGTCAGCTGGTAGAAGTCGAAATACTCTCCATAGGGTGACACATTTCTTCTTTGAAACTTTCCAAACCCCATTGGCAGCACAAACGCCTTGGAAAGG
>VDFB02326116.1:0-73512 GCA_007258455.2 Sequoia sempervirens
AACAAAATCTGATTTTTTGTCTCTATTCCTCTTGAAGGTACCTCTTTTTCCTTCTCGCCCTTTGCATCTTCCTCTAGTAGCATGTGCAGCAAGAACTTGATTTTCTTCATTATGAGAGTTTCGCCCATTTCCTCTTGCTGCCAGTATGGTTTCTTCCTGAATACAGTCGGCCTGACGGCGATCAAACTTGGGCAGCTTGGATCTCCCACTGATGCTCTGAATAAAAGGTTCCCAAGACTAGGGAAGACCATTTAGAGCCGATATAACAAGATCTTTGTCTGCAACTATATCCCCAATAGTGCTCAATTGATCTCTCAAATCAGAGATCTTCATAAAGAATGAAATGACTGATTCTCCTCTAGCCATTTTTACATGATGGAGATGTTGTCTCAGAGTGAGGGCTCTGCTGGTATTGTTGATCTCATACAATCATTTTCGTACATCAAACATTTCTTTAGTTGTCTTCATCTTGGAGATGATCGGTACTAGGTGATCCTTCACGAAATCTATTATGATCTTTCTAGCCTTCGTACCATTTTTCTTCCACTAGATCTTCTCTACATCTTCAGACGGCTCAGGCATGTCATTTTCTACGAATTCTAGAAGATCATTCTCTTCTAAGGTAATGAGTACCCTAAACTTCCAAGAGTTGAAGTTTGAAGCTCCATCAAGCCTATCTTCTACCTTGACACCGGTCACCATCTTCTTTTTCTGAGTAACTACCCTAAACAAGGAATTGTCTTTCACACACTGCTTAGCCAAATCTGATCAATTCTTCCTGAACCTCAGCTCTTATACCATGTTATTTTTTAGATCAGATATGAACAATAAGCAGAGAAATACACATAGAACAGTGAACACAAAGATTTTACCCTGGGAAAACCCTTCTACTCGAGGGAGAAAAACCCAGCAACAATTTACTAATAAAAATATCAGATACAATAGTGCAGAAAATCGCACTTGAGAATCACGCCAAGAAGCCAGAATACAATAATATAATCCAGCACCGAAGTAGTTCGAATTTTTGAGCAAGAATAGACTTCCTTCTTGAGCAGCGAATTTTCTTCTTAGTCACAAAGTAATGAAAAAATTGAATTTTTGGAATGAGGAGAGTCTCTCTCCTTTTTATACCAATCCAGGAATAAGCTTCCACTTGAGCCGACCCAGCAAGTATAATTTCTATTTATAATTAATTCTAACTTGTCTCTTGGCCAACTGGGGCAATACCTCCTAAAGCTAAACATCAACATAGCAAGTCTATGAAAATAAAGAAAAAAAAAAGAGCATAAAAATTTGAAAAAGCTTATATGTAAAAGCATGAAAGTCAAGCGGTTTTTGAAGGGTTTGGAGGACTTTGGAGGATGGTTATGTATAAGAGCAAATTTGCACCCTAGGCGCAATTCCCCTTTTTGCCTTTATACACTTTAGAAAACCAAAGTCAAAGGCTTAAATTTACGTATGCCCGTTGTTGGCAGTCCACGTGGAGCCTCTTTTTTGTGTCGGTGGAGGCGTTTCTGTCGAGGACGCCCGCGCAGCGCGCTTACGTCCCTAGCAGATTCTTGCGGCTAAGCCAGCAGAGGCGTTACTCTTCCCATTGGCAGCGAAGTTGTAACACCTCCTTCGGCCAACCGACCCGAATATGGTCGTTTTCTTCTTCATTCCTTCATATTCACTCTTTCAATTGGCATTCCAACTCTTAAACAGACTAAGCTTCCATACTCTCACTCTCACTCACTTCCAAACATTCCAAGCATTCCATTGTAGCAACATCACACTCCATCAACTCAGTAGAGCACATTTGGGACCACGCCATACACAGCAAAGGCTTGAATTCCTCTCATTTTCTCCCCCAAGCAGCCTTGACTGCTCTTGGTGGGGGTGGTAAGCTTCCCTCTCCTCTCCTCTATCATTTGGTGAGTAGCATAGTACTGCATTGTAGTGTTTGTGTTTTCATTACATTACTTCTTTATCTCATTCTTTTGGCTGTCCATGGCGGTGGAAACACCTAAACGGGGGTCTGACTAAGGCAGGCCCCTATACAGCCACCCAACATTTTCCCTTCTTGTTGTGTGTAGGTGTGCAAGCTCTTGGAGAATCAACTGGCGAACGAATTCATTGGTGAGATTCTCCTCATCTTCATCACTCTTGCTTATTTACTTTATCATATTAGAGATTATATAATTTACTTAGTTCTGTCATTTTGGCCCTTTAGTTAGCTTGTTGGGTCGTTAGCTAGTTTTTAGTGACTTAACCTCATTTTTATTGCTGTCTGGTCGTACGGATGACAGCACACTTTTGAGACACCAGCGCGCCGCGTTATCGTCCAAACTCTGCGCTTCTGTCCTCGGACAGAGAGTTTTCCAAGAGGAAGTGTTAAACCTAGAAACCAACTTGCCTAGCCTCTTTCTGCATTTCGGGCATGTTGAGTAGCTGAGAGGGCCTACGGTCCTCGTTACCCTCGCCTTACATACCCTAAACACTACACTTAGCTGAGGTAAGTTAGGGCAGCCTCTCACGTCTTGACCCTCCGTGACCTGGGGTCTTGCACGCGGTGGTCCCCCTCTCTTACATTTTTGGTGAACCTGACATGAACCATTTTGGTTTCGTTCTTGCAGTCCCTTTCCTCGTACTCTAGGAGTGTTGTAAGGCTATCACCTTGCAACCCAACTTGCGAGCCCTAGGTGGCGTAGTTGGAAGGTTCCAAAGGTATTGCACGACAAAACCTTAATTGGGTCACCATCTTATCCATTAACCTTTGGGGATTCTATGAGAGCATTGTCTAGTGTGTGTAATGGCCTCCTTCTTGCATCAACCCATCCCCTTTACACAACTTGTGGATAGCAGTGTTGGCATAACCTTTACTTCACAGGACTTGTCGATGGGCTTTAACAAGGAACCATCTCCTCTTTACATTCCTGCACGTATCAATGGGAACATTGTAGCGGGTGTTCTCGTTGACCCGACATCACAAGTTAATATAATAACAGATGAGATTATGTTAATTAACTTTTTACATAAGGATGAATACGATGCTCCCGTAAGCTTCATTTGCACGCATGACGGGCTTTCCATACCCCCCTTGGGTAGCATTGTCCTATCGGTCTTAGTCGGGCCTAAGTCCGTAAACCTCTTGTTTGATATCATCCCTGGGTTCGAGCTCTTCCGTGTAAAGTTGGGTATCCCTTGGTTGGTAGCGATGAACGCAGTACCCTCCATTGTGCATAAATGCTTGAAATTTATCCACGGAGGTTCTGTGCACGTAATCCACGACACCAGTTATCGACCGTCGGTTACACGTGGTAGCTACTCCTTGGATCACCTGTGGCCTGCGTCTGTGGGTCCCCTTCCGCCTAGGACAAACCTTTTGCATAAGACATATCAGAACTATAAGAAATGACGTCTAAGGCCGAAGGTGAGATATCCTCCCTCGCCTTATGCTATTTCACATAGGGCTTGTTTGAAGGCTGACAGCGAGGCCACCAAGGCCCGAAAGAGGAAAGAAAAGAACCGGTCTTGTGATCCCCCTTCTTCTTCTTCTTCCGTTGCCCAGTCTGACGCTTCTTCTCGCTCAGCTATGGTACCATCGGGTTCTGCTCCTCATTTGCAGGAGAACCCTTCGGTGCCCGCTTGGTGAAAGCCTAAGCGAACCGCGTTCAAGCTTCCTGTTCTGCCGACGGAGACTAGACCCATTCGGTATGAGAGGAAGAAGATCCTTTGAGGAGAGTCCTCCTTGTCTCGACCGCCGTGGCCTCCTACTACTCCTGCTCCTAAGGCAGTGAGCGGAAAGAGGCCCGCTGCCAAGGCTCTTGAGTCGACTCCTCCTGTCGCTCCTCAGCCTACTCCCCCTACTCCTGTACGGGAACCCGTTCCTCCACTCGAAACAACTATAGTGGACGTTCCTATGGTTGAGCAAGAACCTTCCGCCCCTTCGCAAGCTTCGGCTTCTAACTCCAAGAGCCGTAGAAACCGCCTTGCAGGTGAGCGCAAGCGCCGGCGAAAGGCTTTCCTAGCTGAGCAGGCCGCCTCACAGCAAAAGGAGGAAGAAATGACCGCTCTTGTTTCAAGACCTCCTGCAGCGTCTCCTTCCTCCCTTCCTGCCATTTCTCTTCGGCCTAATTTGCTCTCGGCTTCCGTTGCAAGCACAAACGCACCCAACCCTAAACAGGTACAGGTGTTTATTGCTCCTTCGGCGAAGCCGCCTTTGTTGATGTCGTCCCGGATATTCAGCCCTTCCCTAAGCCCGTGGACATGGTTAACACTTCGGTCATGTTCGCGGTTGTCCTCTCTTCCCTTTTAGCGTCTGTGGGGAGTTCACCTCCTCCAGCAAAGAAGGAGGCGGAGGCGGTCCCGAAGGACGTAAGAGGAATCCACCCTATTCGCAAGGTGGCCCCATGATGACTTGCTCTGTCCTTGTGACAAAACCAGTCCCAGCTTCCCCTAAGTTTGTCACCGCTCCCGAGTCATTCGGTGAGCTTAACGGTGAATCTCAGGCACAACCTGCGCTGTCCGCTAAGGATAAGCATGATGCTCCTGCGGGATGCATGTTTAATTCCATGGATGAAGTCCCGGCCCTGTCAGCGATCTTCGCAAAATCGTTGACTTTGACTCCACAGGAGCTCGGTGGAGAGGACCTTGAGGGGCCCTCTTCCTTGGCCCTTGTTGTGGGAGGGTCGGATGCTCCCCCTCTTAAAATTCCACCCTTGCAGGCTCGTCCCCCTTCCCCTTATGAGGATCTCGATTAGGAAGCGGACGACCTCCTAAATGACCAGTGTTAGGAGGAGGTCCCCTTTTCTTGATCTTGTGTGTGTGTGTGTGTGTTTTGTGATGTGTTCCCCCGTACTCGTGCCGTGTGTGCCTGGATGACCCTCGTCGCCCCTGTTGGTGCTTGGATATAGGCGTGGTTTTTGTGTCATAAACCTTCTTCTATTTGTACCATCATTCTTCCATGTTTGTGATTGATTTTCGATAAATTGGGGACGATGCAAAGCGTTGGGGGCATTTAGGCTTCCCTTCCATGTTGACCCAGTTTTTTATTTTTACTTTGTTTTTCGTGCATTCTTCCTAATCTAGTTGGGGATTGATAATCTTTTTCCTTGCATTGCGGTTACCTATTATTATATGAGCTTGGACAGATCTGACCCCACTAAACCAAATCCCCTTGTGTCCTTTGTTTGTATTTTCTTTTTTGCTTTCCCTTTATCTTTCTCTCTTCTTTGCTTGAGTTGTCCCTCCTATGTGTGACAACAATCTTCTTTAACACTTTGACTTTCAGAAAATGAATTCGTTGCCAACGAATTTTTTCTTGAAAGTCTTTACAACATTTTCTCCTTAGAATTGCATTCTCAACTTGGAACCCTTACGAAACGTGTTTCCTTCATCATGAGTTTGTAAAGAAAGGACTTGGAGACCTTCCTCTGAAGTGGGAATTGCTTTGACTTCCCCTCGTGTGGGGGCATGACCTTCCTTTCGAATTCCTTGATGAAGTGAACATCTTTCAAAAGGATTCCTTGATGACGAATCACTCTAAGGTGAACAGTCGCTTTTGAATTGCGTGTCCCTTGAGCAGACCCCCTTTCTTCTTCCCAGCGGGTTCCTTAGGGACCCTTTCTTCAAAAGCCTTTGTAACGAATGGACCTTTTCAGGTCTAGCCTAGGGGCAGCCCGACTAGGCTCATTCCATTCACCCTTTCGTGTCTAGCTTGGGGGTAGCCTAACTAGACCTTTTCAAACAGCGCGTTCCTTGAGTGGACACCTCTCCTTTTGAAGGGTTCCCAAGGGACCCCTTTGAAAGTTTCACAATCTGCGTGACCGGCCACTTTTAGACACGTTCTATTTGCAGGTAGACGTGTCGCCGCTTTAGACACGTTCTATCTGCGGGTAGACGTGTTGCCGCTTTAGACATGCTCTATCTGCGGGTAGACATGTCGCCGCTTTAGACACACTCTATCTGTGGGTAGACGTGTTGCCGCTTTAGACACGCTCTATTTGCAAGTAGACGTGTCCCCGCTTCAGACATGCTCTATCTGCGGGTAGACATGTCGTTGCTTCCTGACTCTATGGAGTCCGCTTCCTTGGGGCTTCCTCCATGCGAGAGATCTTGGGGGTTGCCTCCTTGTAGGTCCGCGGGCCTGTAAGACGCTTTGTTCCAACTTCATAGTTCCGAGCAGCTATGGAGTCCTTCGCATCTCCTGCACCCTCGGTTACGCCAGACCAAGCACTGCTTCCTCGACGGTTCAGGTATACTTTTCTAACCCTACTCTCTTCTTGATCTACTTTACCGAGCGCTCATCAGTACTCGTGCTCGCTAAAGTGGGGGCAAAATGTATAAGAGTGAATTTGCACCCTAGGCGCAATTCCCCTTTTTGCCTTTATACACTTTAGAAAACCAAAGTCGGAGGCTTAAATTTACTTAAGCCCGCTATTAGCGGTCCACGTGGAGCCTCTTTTGTGCGTCGATGGAGGTGTTTCTGTCGGGGACGCCCGCGCGGCGAGCAGACATCTGTGCAACACGCTTACGTCCCTAGCAGATTCCTGTGGTTGAGCCAGCAGAGGCGTTACTCTTCCCATTGGCAGGGAAGTTGTAACGCCTCCTTCAGCCAACCGACCCGAATATGGTCATTTTCTTCTTCATTCCTTCATATTCGCTCTTTCAATTGGCATTCCAACTCTTGAACAGACTAAGCTTCCATACTCTCACTCTCACAAGCTCACTCTCACTCATTTCCAAACATTCCAAGCATTCCATTGTAGCAACATCACACTCCATCAACTCGGTAGAGCACGTTTGGGACCATGCCATACACAGCAGAGGCTTGAATTCCTCTCATTTTCTCCCCCAAGCAGCCTTGACTGCTCTTGGTGGGGGTGGTAAGCTTCCCTCTCCTCTCCTCTATCATTTGGTGAGTAGCATAGTACTGCATTGTAGTGTTTGTGTTTTCATTACATTACTTCTTTATCTCGTTCTTTTGGCTGTCCATGGCGGTGGAAACACCTAAACGGGGGTCTAACTAAGGCAGGCCCCTATACAGCCACCCAACATTTTCCCTTCTTGTTGTGTGTAGGTGTGCGAGCTCTTGGAGAATCAACTGGCGAACGAATTCATTGGTGAGATTCTCCTCATCTTCATCACTCTTGCTTATTTACTTTATCATATTAGAGATTATATAATTTACTTAGTTCTGTCATTTTGGCCCTTTAGTTAGCTTGTTGGGTCGTTAGCTAGTTTTTAGTGACTTAACCTCGTTTTTATTGCTGTCTGGTCGTACGGATGACAGCACACTTTTGAGACGCCAGCGCGCCGCGTTATCGTCCAAACTCTGCGCTTCTGTCCTCGGACAGAGAGTTTTCCAAGAGGAAGTGTTAAACCTAGAAACCAACTCGCCTAGCCTCTTTCTGCATTTCGGGCATGTTGAGTAGCTGAGAGGGCCTACGGTCCTCGTTACCCTCGCCTTACATACCCTAAACACTATACTTAGCTGAGGTAAGTTAGGGCAGCCTCTCACGTCTTGACCCTCCGTGACCTGGGGTCTTGCACGCAATGGTCCCCCTCTCTTACAAGTTAAAAATGCTAAAATTATGAAAAATTGCATGCCTCATGACAATCTATGTGGTTTCAAAAGCTTTAATTTGCACTACCCTTTGACCCCACTGGGAGACTTGCCCCTTGATCCCATTAGGGGTGCTACCCCCAAATCCCTGCTCTAGTTTTAAAAAACAAAAAAATGAAAATCTTTTTTGGCCATGTCGAATGGAAGAAATATATTTTTTTATTCTTTCGACCTTTTTCCCAATATAATTCTTAGTAATAAATTACATTTATACTTCTAGTTTATTAAGTCAAACCCTATCTTAAGTAACGCTCCTAAGGCTGTAGCAGCATTTGCAAACTTGTATGAGATACAAGCGCATGAGTAATGTTGGGCGGAGGGGATACAAGCTCCTTTTACCATAGTTCATGATTCCATATTGTAATTTTTATTTTTGATGCCATGGATATCATAATCCACAGGTTTTTTACACATAAAACACTTGACAATATTTATACATTTAAAAATGTTACTTCCTTAAGTTAAAATCCGTTTTTATACCCATGTGATTGATATATACTTGTGTATGTAATCAAGGTAACTTCTATTTCATTAATTTATTGTGTCTTTAGAGTTAATTTATTAAAGGGTAAATGATAGTAGTTTTAAATCCTTAAAAATCTCTATATTTCAAGGTTTTTACAACTTGCCAAATCTTAGCCAAGATTGAGTGCCAAGTCCAAGTCTGGGTCAAAAATCAGCTTGCCGAGTCTGTGCTGAGTCCAAGTCTCGTAACTATGTAAAGATGGTTAAGAATGAGAAAGATTGTACTTTTCTTAGAGGCACTACCTTGCATTAATGATGATTGCTTGATTAAAAATAATCTGATGTGCTTCTCCAGTCCCCAGCTATAGTTTTTACACAACCCAGCAGTCTTTTTTACATGTGCATGCATTTGTTGTTTCATGGGTTGAAGTTGGAGTATGCGATGTTGCTCTTGTGTGTTTGAATAGACGAACCATATATGTGGCTGCTCCGCAAGGTATGATAACTCTCCATCTCATACTCTAATATTTTTTCAATGAATGACTTTTTGTAATTTTATTTGTAGTCTCTTTTGTATGTTCTTCAAACATTTTCAATGCAAGAATTCAATCTTTAATTAGCAGTGTCCTCAATATCGACCCCTGCTTTCTAGGTTATGCTATGGTTAGGCTACTAGAAGACAGACGGAAATATAGAACAATGATGGTTTTGTGACAAAGCACTATTATAACAAGATAAAGTAGCTCAAGCCCGTTGGGACCAAGTTGGGACAAATCTAGATAAGGGAGACAAATAGCTGGTCAATTGTTGCAAGGTAGCAACTTTCGTACAGAACATTTTATACGGCAGAAAAAGCAATGGTCTGTTGAAAAAATTTGATACAAGTGAAAATAATAGTAACTTGAATATTCAAAAAAATTATAATAATTAAAATATAAATGCATAGATAGTTCATAGTTATTCAGAGTTGCTCCAAAAAAATCAGAAGTCAACTGTGATATAGTGGATATAGTAACACAAACCAATTCGAAAACCTGTCTCTTAAGCTGCTTGCACATCACAAAAAGTTGATTTGAGGCTTTAATTATTTTTTAACCATCTGTTAATGATATATCAAAAGTATATTTCGTGATTTTCCACATCCACTTTTTGGTTTTCTGAAAAAAGGGATAAAAAAAATCTACAGTTAAAACGCATTTCTAGACGGTGGACTGAAAAAACATTCTGGATATCACGATATCCACCATATATGGATTGTAGAGTGTGATGTGAAAGATTGATATAAACAAAACACGGTATTTTTCAAAAGCATTTCCCACTCAGTCACATAGAATGTGAAAAACCTTATGTTCTTAAGCAATTCAACAGGGATGGGAATAAAGAAAGAGAGTAACCTGTACGACGGCCTCCATAACCTCCTCCTGGTCTGTAGTCATGAGACTGCGTTGCCCCTGGGCCTCCTTGTGCTCTTTTTGAGTAGCTGCCGTTGTTATTGTGGTGCATGCCAAATGCGAATGTTGGCCTTGGCCGTGCCATCCCCATTCCCTGCCCCCACACAGGCGCCCTCATCACTGCCCCCGTCCCTGCCGCTGCCCCTGCCCCTGCCCCTGCAGTAAAAAGTGGCATGGGATAGGCGTAACCCCAACCAAACTGTGGCCCGGCCATCGGACCATAGCCCAAGCCCATGCCCAGGCCGGCGCCCATGCCCATTCCTCCTCCTCCTCCTGCTGCTGCTGCCGCTTGATGCTCTGCCCTCCATCCTTCTCCCTTCCGCTGCCCTTCCTCCTGCCTAAAGTTATTATTACTATGTTGGTGCATTTCCCCTTTCTCCTTTCCCTCAAACTTTAGCAAATGGCTTCCGCTCCAACACATACATAGCAACGAACATATCTACTTGACTGCTCCTGTGAAACTGTTCATTTTACCTCTGCAATAAACGTAACCAGATTGGCGCCCGCAACTATACTTCAGAGATTGCTGCCTGCAAACCGTTGCGAGTGATGTTGTACAGGCTTCAAAATGTGAAATCGGATTGGAGAATCTTCAGGGCACGTTCTCCGGTATTATATGGTGTGGCCATTTTTCCAGAAGAAAATTTTATGAAAAGTGTATTAAATGAAACAAAGATTTTAATTAATTATTAAATTTATATTTTACTTGAAAAGATAAATATTTAAAAAAAATATAACATATCTAATTTATTTAGAAATAAAATTACTAATAACCCATTAGAAATACAATTACTTTACTAGTAACCAATTAAACAATAGTGAGATGGCAAGTAGTAATAAATATAGTAAGGTGAAGCACTTTTGGTTCATGCATTGCTTATTAAAATATTTATCTTTGTTTGGTTCATGCATTGCTTATTAAAATATTTATCTTTGTTTGGTTCATGCATTTAATAATTAAAAATGGTTTTTTAAATGATTTTCAATTGATTATTAGTAATTTTATTTCTAAATAAATTAAATGTTATAATTTTTTAAAAATATTTATCTTTTTCAAATAAAATGCAAATTAAATAATTAAAAATATTTTTTTAAAAGTGTTTTTAATTAATTTAATAAAAAATTTAATTTAAAAATAATTTACATATTCAATTATATTTTACATCGAAGGCACATTCAATATGAAGTTTATCGACTTGGAATCCTTAATTTACGTCGAAGGCATATTCAATATGAAGTTTACCAACCTAAAATCCTTAATCGTCGGTTGACCATTATCAATAGACCTTGCAAGACGATTGAAATCATCCTGGCCTAAATTTTTCCATTGGTCTTTTATTTCATTTTGCATAAATAATTTGGCAGTTTTTGGGAAATGTGAATATCAAACTGCACCTGTTGGTCTTCTATTTCGTTTTGCATAAATAATAC
This sequence comes from Sequoia sempervirens, assembly GCA_007258455.2. Taxonomy (NCBI): domain Eukaryota; kingdom Viridiplantae; phylum Streptophyta; class Pinopsida; order Cupressales; family Cupressaceae; genus Sequoia; species Sequoia sempervirens. Next base: position 10,954 of record VDFB02326116.1, read on the forward strand.
GGCTTTGTAACTTGCATTTTACACCGCCTCTGCCACTAGTTTTATGTTCATTAAGAAATGGCTACTACAGGGAAAATTGTATGTTGATGTTGCAAATCTATTTCTACTCTTGGTGCGCATTTAATAATACCTACAAGTTGGTATGTATGCTCATAAATGGCTCGCATTTTTTTGCTAGGGTTTATGTGACGAAAATTAATGCCTTTTACTGGCAAATATGATGCAATTAGCAAAACATTTTGCCATGGCTGCCATTATGCTTTTCCTTGACCATAAATATAGATATATTGGCTAGAAAATTTCTCGCATACTTCCCAAACACCATCGTAAAGACTAATAATGGAAATTGTACCTTCAACTTATCCTTTATGGCTATCCCAAAGGGGCGGGGAAGGCTGGGAATATAGGTAACAGTAGTACTAAGATAGAATGCAACACTCATTATGACTCATGCATTATAGTTCGCGACTCTAAAATTCCAAACAATCATTTTAAGATGATGATTCTTACCTAAAAGCTCTTGATTTGTCATTACCTCATTAAGTAGTCATCTTTGGTGTGTCATGATGAGCATATGCAAAATAGATCAAACATAATCATGACAAAGTAATTTATCTTGGGCTTCAAAGATTCTTACCATGATGCTCCAAGCCTTGCCACTGTATAAATGGTTTGGATCAGACTGTTGGTGGGCTAGAAGTTGGTTGTAAGAGAGTTATATATTATGGTATTCTAGAATAAAATTTGACAGCCCGTGCAAGTAGGATGATGGAATATAATATGCAGTAGCTTATATGATATTTCTCCTAGAGATGATTATCATGGTAAATTGTGTAGGAATATTCACAGGACATGGCATAATTTTGTCAGATTAACTACTTTCCTAAGACTCCAATTCTACCTTGCTTTCAACTTTTCTTTATGAAATTTAGTTAGCTAATCTTGCAAATTATAAAAAATTCTATTTTTAGGAGTTTATTATAGACCAATAATCAATTTTTGAAACAACGTTGGAACTGGATCAAATTTGTGGAATATTTAGGTATGGCCAAAGGTTATCACTATCTTTATGGTTGCTCTCAATGATGCATAAAATAATGAAAAGGGTAATCACTCAAATCAAGATATTACCTACAAACAAGGAGAACTCGAGGGAATCAAAATACACCCACAATCACAGCTCATTCACTCACTCATTAGAATGGAGGAGATTATATATTCAGGATGAGATTTAATCCACCTCTTAAACCCAAGATGTATTCTTCTGTAAGATATGAAATGTGCACGATGTATTGAAGGAGGCATTTATTAATCATTGGATGGTTTAAACTTTAATTTGTTGCTCTGACTCTATTAAACTTCACAAATTTATAATTTATCATAACCAAATCTCATAAAGTTCTACACAACTACAAGCATCAAAACCAAATCCGTTTGCCAATTAGCTCAATTAATACTTAGGAGAAGAATTGTGATAGCTACCATTAGTTTGTGAATGCAACAAGTAGTTTTAATGGTATATTATTTATGGTAAATGTAAACCACTTCTCAATTACAGTTTTATGCATATGGTAACCATTGTAAAAAACACATATTGAGCATAATGATTACCTCGTGTAGTGACACCATGCCAATTTGGAAGGTTATTTTCTAAATTACTAGACAAAATAACTAGTAAAAGTATCCATCCTACAAATTATTATTAAATGAATAAGGAATTAAATGTAAAATGTTGAAAGGAGATCATAATAGCATAAACATGACAACACAAGATTTAACCTAGAGAAACAAGATGTTGGTATAAACCTCTACAAATGGGTGTGTGCCTCCTTCTATTATCACCAAAAATGCAAGGTTACAGTTCACAAGGCCCTTGGCATCTGCAACAATCCATCTTGTTAGTTATACACCTAATTTTCTATGCTCATTGCAACTTACACCTTTTGCAACTCTGAATTCTACTCTAGATGATCCTTCAACTTCCTCAAAGAATTCTAAACCAATTCATGTTACATATTGACACTGAATAATCCAACAAACAAACACTCCATCTTCCATTCAGGGCAGTTGGTTGGTTGTACTAACACATTTCAAATGGGTTTGGCCATTAAAAAATGTCTTGTTGATGCTTACATAACATATTCAACCACGATTTACATGTTCATCCATGCATGAATTCATCACTATTGCATAGGTAACATGTTCAACCATATAAGAATCTGTCACTATTACATAATCAAAATGTTTGGTCATGGCTAAATTAATTACTGTACTGTGTTTCTAAAAACAAGAAGAAAAAAGGGGGTTCTCAAGGTTCTAAATTTCCCTCACCATCTTCCACAACCCTACATTTTAACTTGGTGTCATCTTGTCTTGTGGCAAGCACATAGTTAAGAATCTTATTGGGCATATAAAGCCCTTAAACCAGTTGAGGGAAACTGAACATAGATACATGTATGTTGAAGTGTTTTTCAGATTACAACTGAGCCATTTCAAATCACTAAAGGTCTTGCAAAGAGTCACAATTGTTTTATTGATCAAGTCCTTTCTGGAGATACTTAAAAAAAATGAAGTGAGTAATAATAAGAGACACGTTATCTTATATTAATCTAATATGGCTAATAAGTTATTACTCTACATAACCCCTAATCAATACACACCAAAAGAAAAAATATGATTCTTTTTTAATTCTAATGGTTTTTTTATTTTTATTTTTCATTGATGTTTCTATAACTAATTTATCCCTTTTTCCTCTCTCTTATCTCTCCCTCTCCATCTCTCCATATTTCAAGTTGCACTAGCTTTGGATCAAAACAAGAGATTTTAGAGCAATGAATCCTATGAATAAGCAATTTTATGCTAAATTGGAGTAATTCGACATGTATCTTCTTTCTGTATGAACACTTATGTTGAATTAGTCACCTTTGAGGGAGAATATACTAAGTTTATTCTCACAACTTTTCCCCTATAGAACTAGGATAAATAAATTTCTAAAAATTGTGCTTACATGTGATTTTCCATAGAATGAAATGTTCAAAATGTTTGGATCCCCAACCTAATTATTACTCAAAATGGAAAATGTGATCAAAATGGTTGCATCTAGGCATGGGTAGTCTGGTGAGTCCTCAAGCCATCTATAGATGTGCACAAGCAGCCACATATGTTACCTCTACATACCTAAACCCATTATTAATGGCTACAACATAGCAGGAACCACTTCCACCATAGCATAAGTAGCTTCAAAATTGTCTTTGCTTGTGCAGGCTGGTTGAGATCAAAAAGAGGCTCTCTCACCTGATCTCTCAATAAATTTGGTTTTTCTCTGATGAAGTCATACTATCTGCCCTTCCTATAACTTTGTTAGTTGTCTTATGGCATCTCTTGTGCCCTCCAAGAGCTTGACCTCATGAAAAGACTCAAAATCCATACATCTATTTGCAACAAATGAATTGCTATCACTAAATAATAAATGAATGTTGTTGTCTTTGGCAACACCTGTTACACTATCCATTGTAAAGAAACTTAGGGGGTTACTTGATACTCAAATCCAAATGAAGAACAACTTCAAGCTAACATACTCTTGTCTATTGGCCAAGAGGTTATGTTGTGCTCAAATTTATGGGTGGAAACAGGGCTCATGAATGGTGCACTTGGTCAAGTCAAAGCAATTATAAACAATGATGATGAAAAACCACCTCAAATTCCCTTATTTCTTGTTGTTCATTTCAAACACTACATTGGACCAGATTGGGATAGTAACAAACTAAAAAATGTCCATGTAAGCCCACTAAGTTGTGGCCTCCATCGTTAAATTCCGCTAAAAATGGCATGGGCCTTGACAATTCACAATTCATAAGGCCTTACACTTCAAAAGTCAACAATTGATATTGACAAAATTGATCATCAAGGGTTGACATTCATAGCTATTTCCAGAGTTTGTGAACTACCATTTCTACACACACAACCTTCCTTCAAATTTCATAGATATGCATGCATGCAACAAAGCCCATATGTTGCTCTGCGGAAAAAGGAAGAGGAACGTTTAAATGCATTATTAAAAAAAAACAATTCAAACACTTAAAGAAGATTATGATAACTATTGGTATGCCCCTTTCTTTATCTCATATTTACTTTATCAACTAAGTTTGCAAAGACAACACATCAACAAAACGTTAATTTTTTTATTGCATGTAAATTATATCTCATATTTCCTTTATTACAAGCTCCACTCATGACTTACTTACACTATGTTCCCATTGTCGAACATCTAGAAAACAACCCTACCAAAGGTGACAATGAATTTAATTTATTTTTTGTTGAAAAATGGAGGTAATTATGTAGCTTAATACTTTGTAAAAAACTATTATACTGTAGATCTAAATAAGTGTTCTTTGTTACAATTTCTTTGTGGATGATTGTTTGTTTAATTCATTTTACCATTTGTATAAGTAAACAGAAGATTGTAGAAGAATGAGACCAGAAGAAAGAAGTTACACAACATATACCACGGATAAACCCTTTCGGGAAAAATCTCCACCAAGAATCAATGTATTATTTAATCTCAAAATAAGATTACAATAATTTCAATCCTTGCTTGAGATGCTTCTTTTGCCTTCAATAATTCTTCTTCACAACCTACAATAAAATCTGATCAACTCTCTTCAACTTATTGCAATATATAGACAATAATGAGCCTTGTAAAGAGTTTACAATTAAAAAGCACAAAGCTTATCTCATAAAACCTATGCCTATTCTTTGCAAGTAGAGTTCTTCCATGAAAAACAATGTCAAACCAAGTCCTTCATCAATTTGGGTGTCCAAAACTGAAGTCCTAACTCAACGTTGATTCCAAAGATATCTTCTAAGCTTCTCCTCAAAGTTGGCGCCCAAGAATGGGCCCACTTAACTCAGCCTTATAAAATATTTTATCATGCAAAAATGTTAACTTCAAGATGCCAACTTGGGCGCCCAAAGTGGGTCCAAGTCAATCTCTATTAACTGAAACACATCTCTCCATCAATTCATGCAAATATCATGCATGATTGATCATCCCCACTTAATTGAATGTATCACCTATTATCTGTCATGCAACTCAAGTCATTAGTCATGCATTCCAAGTCAACTAGCATTCAACTGAAACTAACTACATACAACTGAACCATAACTAAACTGAACTGAATTGATACTGAACTAAACTGAACTGAACTGAACTGAATTGAACTGATCTGAACTAAGCTGAACTGAACTCCATGCATGTAAACATCAATCCCTAACTTCTAGGATCTTTACATGCATTACTGAAGTGTTATCTTTTACTCCAAACAATTAACTTAACTCAAGGTGAGTTCCACCTTCCATGTGGGTGCCCCATGTGCTCCTATTTTGTAGGAGCTTTTCATGGGTGTCCCCACATATTCCTATCATTTAGAATTAATTACAAATATCAATTAACATGTTAATTTCATTCAAATTTAATCTCTTTCTAATCCTAATGTTGGGGAACACTTTGCAAGGACTTAGGAGGTACATGAAATAATATTTAGGATTGCAATTAAATGGCATCTTATTCCCAACAATCTCCCACTTGACATTATACATTGCAATTATTCTAAACAAGGAATCATTTTATAAATCAAGTACAGGACTCAATGCCAATGGCCTTCTTGCACCAACTAATCAATCCATGCCAACTTCAAATGCAACCTGCATAATCATGAAGCTCCAAGCAAATGATTAATACTCAAAACCAAGAGAACTTATCTGTAGGAACTGGTTTCATAAGATAATCTATAACATTAATTAAAGTGTCAACTTTCTCAATTAACACCTTCCCACTCTCAACCATTTCTCACACAAAGTGATACTAAACATCAACATGATTAGTACGAGCATGATACATAGGATTTCTGGCTGAACACATAGCACTCTGACTATCACATTCAAGTTTAACTTACTTGCAATTAAAACCAATACATTTCCCAAGTCTCTGTATCCAAACTGCCTCTTTGGAGGCATGTGAAACCGTCGAGTGTGTTGAACTCACATCCAACCAAGGTGTAGGCTTCCCAACCTTTATTGTTGAATTTTTTTTCTTACAAGTAACCATTCCAACATATATCTCTTACCATGAGAGAACTTAAGCCTCACTTATTTCTCCAAGTATCCATGAGGACCTGTAACCAACCAATCCATGCCAAACTCCAAATGCAACATAGCACTATCATGAAGTAATTAAGCAAATGATTAATGTACCCAATACTTAAGAGAACTACACAAGATCAATGTCAAAGCTCCAATCATGAATTAAGAACATAAACATGACAACATGATCTAACCATCTCCTACTAGGAGATCACATGCACCATAACATATATACATCCTAGTCTCAAGAGAACAAGTACCATGCCAAAATCTAAATGCATATCAAGAGTAAACCATGACATAATAGCAACCACTCTAAACCAAGGAAAAATCATACCCCCAATCACATGAAGATAACCTTACCAATGATGCATCCATGTCACTGCCAACAACTCCCACTGAACCGTGGTATGAGCTACACATGGCATCATGACTACCATCCTCCTCATGAAGATCACTCTTTAACATCAAGCGAAGAGTCATCACTAACATTTTTACATGAAATGATCAAAGCATGATTATCGTCATCTAAGGATTCCTCTGTAGAAGAATCAAAACTCTTTTTCTCGTTCTTACAGTCCTTCTTCACATGTCCCAGTTTACCACAGTTCTAACACTTTACCTTAATCCATCCTTCTGACTTACCCTCCCCTTCCTTGTCTCCATTAGGTTCCTTTTTCTCAAGCCTACCTTTTACAAACAAGGCATCTTGGATTTCCATTTTAGACTTCCTCCTCATCTCCTCTGATAGGAGCATAGGAATTATATTTTCCATCTTCGGATCTGCACCACTACCACTAATAGCAACAATTAGATTTTCCCAAGATTCTGGTAAAGAACAAAGTAACAATATGCATTTATCTTCATCTTCTAGCTTTACATCTACAGATTCTAACCGACTTATAATCAAATTAAAAGCATTCAACTAATTTGCAACAAAATCACCATCTTTCATCTTTAAAGAATACAACTATCTTTTTAGATACAACTTATTAGTAAGAATTTTGGTTTGATAGATATCACCTATTCTCTTCCACAACTTATATGCAGTAGTTTCTTTTGAAACATTCAAGAGAACAACATTAGCAAGACATAATCTTATGGTCCCTCTTGCCTTCTTATCAAGCTTAGCCCAATCCTCATTTGACAACGTTGTAGGTGACTTTGTCTCATTACCAACAACTAACCATTGATATCTCTCTTCAAGGAGATCCTCCATTTTTAGTTTCCACATGTCATAATTAGATCCATTGAATCTTTCAATATCTAAACGAGAATTAAAATTCATTGTAACAAACTTATTTTCCAAAATCAGCAATAACACAATAGTAAAAGCTCCCACTAGAGCCAAAAAACCTTCAAACTTTTAAGAGAAAGGTGTCCCAAAATCTACCCAACCTCAGCTCTGATACCAAATGTTGAAAATGGAGGTAATTATGTAGCTTAATACTTTGTAAAACTATTGTAGCTATAGATATAATTAAGTGTTCTTTGTTACAATTTCTTTGTGGATGATTATCTGTTTTAATTCATTTTACCATTTGTAGAAGTAGACAAAAGATTGTAGAAGAATAAGACCAGAAGAAAGAAGTTACACAACATATACCATGGATGAACCCTTTCGGGAAAAAACTCCACCAAGAATCAATGTATTATTTAACCTCAGAATAAGATTATAATAATTCTAATCCTTGCTTGAGATGCTTCTTTTTCCTTCAACAATTCTTCTTCACAACTTGCAATAAAATTTGATCAACTCTCTTCAACTTGCTGCAATATATAGACAATAATGAGCCTTGTAAACTCCAAAGAGTTTACAATTACAAAGCACAAATCTTATCTCACAAAACCTATGCCTATTCTTTGCAAGTAGAGTTCTTCCGTGAAAAACAATGTCAAACCAAGTCCTTCATCAATTTGGGTGTCCAAAACTGAAGTCCTAACTCAACATTGATTCCAAATATATCTTCTAAGCTTATCCTCAAAGTTGGCGCCCAAGAATGGGCCCACTTAACTCGGCCTTATAAAATATCTTATCATGCAAAAGTGTTAACTCCAAGATGCCAACTTGGGCGCCCAAGGTGGGTTCAAGTCAATCTTTGTTAATTGAAATATATCTCTCCATCAATTCATGCAAATATCATGCATGATTGATCATCCCCACTTAACTAAATGTATCACCTGATATCTGTCATGCAACTCAAGTCATTAGTCATGCATTCCAAGTCAACTGAAGTCAACTAGAACTCAACCGAAACTAACTGCATGCAACTGAAGATAACTGAACCATAACTGAACTGAACTAAACTAAACTGAACTAAACTAAACTAAACTCTGAACTAATACTGAATTAAACTGAACTTCATGCATGTAAACATCAATCCCTAACTTCTAGGATCTTTACATGCACTATTGAAGTGCTATCTTTTACTCCAAACAATTAACTTAACTCAAGGTGAGTTCCACCTTCCATGTGGGTGCCCCATATGCTCTTATTTTGTAGGAGCTCTTCATAGGCATCCCCACATGTTCCTATCATTTATAATTAATTACAAATGTCAATTAACATGTTCATTTCATTCAAATTTAATCTCTTTCTAATCCTAGTGTTGGGGAACACTTTCCAAGGACTTAGGAGATACATGAAATAATGTTTAGGATTGCAATTAAATGGCATCATATTCCCAACAATTTTAAACTACAATATATTGGTTTTAATTGGTTGTTTTTCAAATAATAAACAAGTCTATTGTTCAATATAGACAAATTGGAGTTTGAAGTGATCATGTGACAATATGGCAAAAAAAAGGAGATTTATATCTATAGTATTGTGTTTACATAATAACCTATATTTACAACTTTCTATATATATCGAAAATGTATGTGTACAAATATCTATATTTTTATATCAAATGAATTGAAGTTCCCTATCATTTATTTAATCATTTCCTCGTCATTAATTTCACGAGTTTTTTTCCAAAACCAAGCATCTAAATATAATCTAACTTATGGCACATTGTTCAAATCCAACCAATTTGCCTACACAATCATTGCATTTGTATTTTATGAAGTTATATATCTTTTACAAATTTAACCATCCACTTATAAACTAACTTACATAAAATTCTTAACTATAATAATGTAATTTTTTTGCAATCTATATGACACATTTTTCAAATTCTGACCAAACTACCTACACAACTTTAAATTTTTCATACAATTATTCGGCGTACCCATTGTACACAAAAGTGTGATTTCTAGTATAAATTCTATTATGTAATTTAAATATATTTTTTATATATTTATTTTATTTTTTGAATAGAATATGTTTATTTTAAAATTGAGTATTCAAATGATCTTTATTGAAGTATTATAATAAATATTAATAGTGCAAATAATATATTAATAAGAAAATTTATGTTAAATTATTAATTATAAAAATTAATATAAATATATTTATATTGTAGTTATGTTTATATTATACTATATTATTTTTATTTATTCCAAATAAAATATGTCCAAAATGGCATTGACTAAAGTATCATAATTAGTATGGATATCTTAAATACATCTATTTAAACAAGGCATTGTTGCTATGAAGTTGACAAGACAATTTTTTTATTTGATCTATATTGAACCAAGGTCAAACATTGAACCGTTGACCATTTTTTAAATTATTATCTATTTTTTAACTATCTTTGTCATCGGCTAGTGGCTATAAGCTTAATGTGAGAACTATAGCAAATTGTATGTCTCGGCTCTGCCTTTGCTCCCTTTGCTATTATCTCTACTTATTTTGTTACTAGAAATGACACTACATCTTGATCTATTATTGCAGTTGATAAGAATCAATTGGTTCTAAACATTACTTGCACTTCAAATATGTGACTCTACTACAAAATTTTGAGTGTATGATAAAAAAATCATTACATATTATATAAAAATCTAATTTTAAAAGATTGAAGAATGCAACTCACTTATAAAATATTAGAACATTATATTATTTTTATTATTAAATTATTCTCACTATTACATTATTATTTAATATTATAATTAATAATTTTTATTTTTTTTTGATAGGTAAATTTATTTGTATTGATTTCTAAAAAAATATTTTAGATTGTTCGATCCACCTTCTTGCATTGACACAAAAACCCTAATCCCAAATACACCCACAAACCACCCCAAACCAGGTTCTTCCAAACTGACAAAACATGACTAGAAACCCAACTTGTCACCAACCAGAAGACACCCCACACCCAGACCAAACAAACCGCGCACCACCAACCCTACAAAAGCCAAGGAAACTAACACAAAACCAAAATAAGACCACTAGCGACAACTATCCATCCAACATCACACCTTTTGAAAGTAGGTACTCCCAGAAAAGCCTGCGCCAGTCCACGCCACCTGACGGTTCCAAGTACAAGTAATGTTTCAAGAAAATTAAGCCACACTGCGCCCACTCATGATGCCTCCGTAGAGCTTCTCCTTTGATGTCCAAGAGAAAGGGATAGCATTTTACTCGCACCCCAAGAAGCAAAGATCGATGCATGTCTTTGGGACGAGGAAGCCCACTCCCAATTCAACAATAATCACCACGTCCATGGTGCCCTCCAACAGATTCTCCCACACCAGTTTGCGAATAATCAACAACACCATTGCTTTCAAAACCTCCAAGTCCATAAGCACTGCAAGGAAACGGGCTCCAATATCTGCATTTGTCCTCCAACGTTCCGTCATTATCATGAACTCCTCCCCTAGCAGCAATTGGACTACCTCCAACACTAGCTCGTCCCAATCCTTAAACATTGATTTCAATCGCCCATAACCAATTTTTCCAATGAATGCCCATGAAGAATTATTTGACCCCTTGCATAACATGAATTCAATTTAGTTATCTTATCTTAAGAAGATAAGGTTTAATCTATTGGTAAATTTAAGTTAATAAGATATGAACCATACTAATGTTTGAACTCCTCAAAGTAATATTTGAGAATATTTAACCATGTTATGTTTAAATTAAACAACTAGATCAAAGTCAAATGAAAGGGGTTTTATTCTCCATAGGATTCAATGGATGATTAAACATTTATTAAACCCAATTGAACCTAAGGTGCTTTTAAATTTAGCAATAGATTGATCCTTGGTCATAAAATTTAGTCTTATCCTAATCAAACTGAGACTTATGTTAACTTAGTCCACCCTAGGAGAGTACAAGGTGTCAAGATCGTTAGTAAGCCCTAGTGGAGGTCGTATGAGGATCCTATAAATTTAACTTCCACACTTGAGTTAAGAGGTGGCTACTAAAAGGTGTACAATTCATATCATGGTTAGTTAATGCACCTCAAACACTTGAGAGAGCTAAATATTTAATTAATGTTTAAAAACAATTAGTCAATTTTCTTAGTGAAAATTTTGGGCATGACACTTGGCAAGATGAACATGGTTAAGGTATCAAGTGAAATTAAAACTATAATTTAATAAAACAATTGATTACCCAAATTGACTTAAAACCACAGGTGTACTTCAATAATTTTTGGATGAGAGAAAGATTAAAAAATAAAATAAAAGAAAAAATTAACCTCATTCATTATGGGTGACATAGGTAACTCTACTAGATCTATGGATGCTTGGTTGGAAGTAGAGATGTGCTTGAATATGATTAAAGGTGTCTCTATTAAGGCTATAAACACCTAACTAGTAGTGGAGCTATGCCCAAGTAATCAATAATGTTATGTCTAATGATACACACTTTCATATATAAATATGACCTTTACCTACATAAGTATTAATTTTTTAAAGACTTGATATTGTAAACCATCTTAACCAAATCATGCAAATAAAATAAAATAAATAAATCACTTACACTTAGAGGTGGATATACGTAGAATTTATCATAAAAAAATTCTAGTCCAACTTTTTTGTGAATGTTATTCTATATGTTTGGAAGCATTGAAATGCTATAATTATCTTTCTAATAATTTCTTTATACCGAATATATTAGTAGTTGATCAAATGTGACTACATCGAATGAAGTGATATATCATTGATCAAGTTGAATAAGCTGTGATGACTCTAAAATTAATGATGAATGCACTTATTGTAGTTCTCATTATACTTGTATTCTATGATTTTAAAATTTTCTCGTTATTTTTTTATAAGAGGATGGGGAATTTGTTGTGACCCATCATAAAATGACCCTAATTTTTTTGGGACCACGTATCATTATATTAAGAGATTAGCACTTTCACAAAGTCAAGATAGTATTTTCTTTATGTTTTATTTTATTTGAATCCATTTTTCTAAAATCAATTTTTGAAAGTCACAATTCTTTGAAAAACCTTAGGGATCATCTTATTTCATTTTTGTAAAAGTTCATTAAAGTTTTATTTTACAAAGTACAAATCTTCTAACTTTCATAAAACCTTTTCAAACGTAAAGTTACAACTTGCTTAGATTATTTGAAACGCAAAGTAGAAAACTTGCAAACTCTCACAATTTTCTTAAGCTAGTATTTGAGAATTAATGAATCGCATGCAAACTTCTTTAGAAAATCAAGTCAACCCAATTATCTCATCAATTTTCATTTCTAGACCTACAATTTTCTCCAACTTTGTAGTGCTCTAGTCCTCCTATTAATCCCAAGAAATTTGACAACATTCTCCTTTAGTCACCAATTTTTTCTACAAATTTTATGTTTCTTTGTCAAAATTTAACCTCTTGATTTATTTTCTAGTCCAATAGTATAATTTAATTATTTTAAAACTTTTTTTAGATTCAAATTTATAGGGAAATTTTTATAGATTTCAAGGTTTAAAACTTAGGTGTTTAGATTTTTCAAAAACTTGTGCCCTAGTTTTGGGGTTCTTTCAACATTAAATAAATTCTAATCTTCTAGATTAAAGACTTTATAAAACCCGAGGGAAACAATTAATGGTGATTTAGATTAAAAAATAGAAATGTAAGTATTTTTGGTCTTCTTAAGATATGATTTACATTTTGTAATTTGTGTAAATTCTAATAAGAGTCCAAGGACTAATTCCAATTGGAGGAAGAACAATAATCATTTTAATTTTTAATTTTTATAAACTATAGTTGAGTGTTGAGTGCCCATTTGTAGTTCAATAAGATCAGATGGCATTGCAATTCATTTATTTTAACAAAATGCAGTTTGGCGTTGAGTGTTAAATTACAGTTTGTGAAGGCAAAGCATCATTCCAATTTATATTTTTTGCAAGCTAAAATTAGGTGTTGAGGGAAAATTGTTTGATTAATTATTGTCTTGGTATTTGTAGGCATTTAACGTGCATTAACTCACATCCATAAATCATTTGAAAATCCTCCACATTAAAGAGAATTCATCTTAGGACCACTAAAAAGAATTTAACTCTTCATGAAATTCATTTAGGACACCTATGTGCCTAGTTGATGTATTTGATATACTTCCACAACCTTGAAACTAATATAATTAAAGGGGGTCAACCTAGGAGAACATGACCCTTGTGATTTGGTGATATTTTTTGGTACCACCAATCACTACATGAGTAGACATCAAAGACAACGGTTACAAAGCAAGACGACACCTCAAATCATTTATACAAATTGTGGATTTCACGTATAGAGAATTATATGTTTGTTGTAGATCCTAATCAATGAATATATATATTAAGAATACATCAAATTATTATACTTCATCATAATTTTGATTATTTAATTTATTTAGATATTCATGACTAAATATTAATTAATTCATATTTAAAGTTTGTGAATAAGAGAAAGGGTAGGGGTGGTGCGTGGGAGGTGGGGCCGTATATACCAATTAAGGCGTTTTAAGAGACTAAAAAATCTTCCCCCAGAGCTGTCTTAAAAGCAAATCCAAGGGCGGAAGTGGAACCCTAGTCTTGGGAGAGGCAGGGAAAGCCGAAAGCAGAAGCCATACATAATACGTATGAGAGGTAGGCAGAGGCAGAGGCAGAGGCAGAGGGAGAGGCATGGTGGATCCATACGCAGCACGTTTTCTTAGAATAATCAGTACAAGGCGCTTCTGGTTCGTGCTTTTCGTGACGATATATGGAGCGCTTGTGTGCTCGACATGGAAGACGGTGAGATCGGTGCTGAAATGGCAAGCGAATTTGAAAGAGGGCGAGGCGTCGGCCGTGGGATGGCCGGCGCTTTACGCCTCTGTGCTCTTTGGAACGGCGTTTGGCGTTCTGGCGATGGTAGCCATGCTGGCGGTCACTCTGCCGGCCATGCTGCTCACCTGGATTACCATTCTCGTCATGCTCGCGTTTGCCGGGAAGCCCAGGGACTTGCTGGTTCTGGAAGGGAAGCGGATTACCAAAGACATTGCGTCTTTTGCCCTCAAGATTATGCTCAAGGAGGGAAATCTCGTGGCCGCTTCCTTTGCTTTGTTCAGCTTTTTGCTCTTTATTCACAGACAGGATTAGGCTAACTGTGTCATGTAAATTACTTTCTTTTCACAATTTTACAGGGGTTACCATGGCGGTCACTTGAGGTTAGTGCTTGTTTTTGCTTCAAGATAGGCCAAAAATAAATATCCTTTTCAGTAAAAAGATATTTGTGCCTCTTCTCGCTCACCTTGGCTTGTATATTCTTCCCCTTTGGGTTATATTTCTACTTACAATTCACAATTCGATTTGCTTTTCTAGCATGTGTAAAGTAGCTTTTATAGATTAACATTGGCAATTTAAACTTGAAAAAAGCACAATTGGGAACTGATAAAGTAAATGTTAATTAAATGTGATTGAAAGATATTTCTAGTTTTTGAATAACACATGGAATATGAATATTAGAGATTTTGGAGAATTAATTTATTACAATACAAAGGTTAATGGAGTCTTTGCGATTGATCTTGTGCAATATAAATCTAATCTTTCAAGTCTTCCATCTAACCAAATACAAACTTTTGGAATTAATTGTATTATCATTTTTATTATATATTGACAAAATTGGTAATATAAAAAATACTTTGGAGAAGTTGTTAAATAGTGAAGGTTTATATCTTCTAAGTCGGCTCTCTTGGAAGACTAACTTTATAACCTTGAGGAAGTGTTGGCAAACAAGAAGCAAATATGCAATGGCCTAGATATAAATCTGATGCAAATGTTGGTCTTTGCAATGCTCCAAATCTAAATGTTTCTAGGAACAATCTCAATAATTCCTTAGGATATTTGAATGATCTAGGATGATTCCTTTGTGTTTAAATGCTCAAATGAATGTCTTTAAATACCAATACATAACAAATAGTTGTATAAATGTGTACCAAGTTGGCTCCCAACTGTTAAGAAGAAAGGGTGAGAGTTAGAAATTTAGTATTTGGAATTGTGAGTCATATTTATGTTATGTAAGAGTTGCAAGATTGACCCAATATGAGAAATGGCACAACGCAAAATCAAGAATGGATATATGAAAATGTGGGTTGATAATGAGGTGAATGCGTCGAAATAAGTGCTTATAAGGCCAAGATAAGTTTGAATGAATGAAAGTGCAAGTAAATGAGGATGGATAGGGACTGAGGAAGGATCTTGGTACTATGTAATTGTATTAATACATTCCTTCAAAATGGACCCAAAACTAAGTAGGAACCAACAAGGGTACACAAATTTCACCATAAGATTTTGCCCCCAACTTGAGGTGCATAAGAATTCTAAGATGAATATTTATTTTCAAATATATGAGCACTCACTAACATGCATAAAAAGTAAATGTTTAGACATAAAAGAATATAAGGTCCATATAAAGTAATGGGCCCAACTTGATCTCTTCATGTGCACCTTATCTGCATGGGTGTTCCATATGAGTTTGTAAATCAATAAAAAGATACACAATGAGTTCCTTTTGTGTCACAAGTGAAATTGGCACAAATTACAAGCTTGCTTGAATTCTCTAAGAAAATGAAAAATTAGAATAGAGAGAATATGTTGGGAAATTTTGCATATATGGTGGTGATAGTAGGGTGGTAACTCAAGTAATACATTAGAATGCACTTATCCACAGAAATTGAATATTTATATTTGGATTCATTTTCCATTATTCTAAATTATGCCAAGTTACATTCAAGTTCTCATTGTTCTAAAAAGGAGATGACCAAAATCAAAATCTATTTGTTTAATGAAGATTTAAAAGAAATAAGTGATCTGCATATAAGATTGTACAAGTTACTTTACTAAACATCAATCCTTTCAACTACAAGTACCAAATATCTATCAACCTAGAATAGAATTTTGCTAAACACCCTTTTTATTCATTCATATCTAAAAAAAAAATCATGAATTTCATTACAAATGGATCAACAATTATAGAACAATGAAAACAAACTAATACAATAAATCACCTTAGTTGCTAATTATATTATGCCTATATCACATCAATGACATGTTTAGACCATAATTTAGATCTAGATCAACATAAAGAACAATGTCTTAAGCCTCCAATAATGGAATTAGACTAGTAAAGAATTTTGTTTTCACATGCAAAATTGAATTAAATAAATGTTTAATGAGTATATCAATAAATGTAACTTTTGATTACAATACTACATGGCACATAAGCAAAAAAAATAGAATATGAAAATCAAGAGACATATATATATATATAGAGAGAGAGGACATCGTGGGTGTTTTCGACCAACCACAAAGCTATACGACTTTATCGTATGCCACCCCAAAAGGTGGGACCCTAATCTTCATAGTCACAAAAGCATACCACACAAGAAGAAACTAAGAAAAAGTGTGCATGTAACCACTTTGAATCTCAATATATAATAAAAAAATATCACATAGCATACACATTTCTCAAGATTTTCAAATGGCATACATGCATACATTGAATCACCTTGCAAAATAATTAAGAGCTCATTACAAATTCATGTAAATAAATCATGTTGACCTTGACTTGTCACATACAATAATTAAGTGCAATTAAGTATAGAATCTCCTCATCTACTATTTAAAGATGCCATATGATTCCAACAATGTTCATAATCTTTCTTATGCAACACACTTGTAGATTACAACTTTGACTATGTAAGTTTTTATAATCAGATTATATGCACAGAAAATTAACTCAAAATTAGACACAATAACACAACAGATACCCTGGGAAAACCCTCCTCTTGAGGGAGAAAAACCCAGCAACAAAGATCTCCCTTATATATATAAATAGAGCAACAATTCTCTTTACAATGAGGCCAATCACAAGGCCAATCTTCAGCACATAACAAGATGCAATGGCAGATAACAATCTGCACTTCTTTAATAACTATCTCTGCCCTTGACTGAATTCGCAATCTGCTCTATAAGGAATTCACACTCTTAATAGAAGAATATAATATCGAACTTGCTTGATGATCTTCAAATGACAAATAAAACTCCTATATATACAAATCCAAGAGACACCTCCTTTTATGATGCAAGTCGGCCAAATATAATTACAAGTAATAAATATAATTTATAAGGAAAGTCGGCCCAAGAGAAAATTATATTGTTGCCAAGAGATGCGCCCATTCTCATTAAATGTCACATATAAATAAATAGCCAATAGGCTACATTTATTTTGTCTTCACTCGTGGCTGGAAGGACGAACCTGAAGCTGCAATATCATTAACACTCCCTCTCAGCTAGGGAGAGAACTTCCAACTGCTCAACACAAATCATTTCAACATGATGCTCATCACATTGGTTACAACCAGATGTGAAGAGAAGAATATCACCTCAACGTGATATTAGATATCACCTCAACACGATATCAACCATAATGGCTACAACCATACTATGGTAAGTACAAGTGTTCATCACTTGCGTGATGTTGTCACCTCAACATGACTTTCACCATGACTCTCTCAGAGGGTGAAACACAAGTATAACATATGTCATGGAGTCTCACACATGACATCCACCATGACTAGCTCAGGGGTGGAAACAAGGGCTTTCACCTCAAATTCCTCGTCTTAGAGGAAAATGCATTAACAAGGGCTTGCACCTCAAATTCCTCCATCTCGAGAGGAAAATGCATTAACAAGGGCTTGCACCTCAAATTCCTCAGTCTCGAGGAAAATGCATTAACAAGTCTCACGATCTGAGACTCTTACTCGATCAAGGCTGGATTCTCCACCATACCAAGCTTATCTCGGAAGTATACAAACTTTATCCTGGCAAGAGGCTTGGTGAATATCTGCCGTCTGCTCATCAGTGCTGATGTACCTCAACTGTACAGCCTTCTGCAGTACCATATCTCTAATATAGTGGTACTTGATCTCAACGTGCTTGGTTCTGTCATGAAACATATAATTGACAGAAAGCTTCACACAACTCTGATTACCACAGTGAATGATAGTAGGCTCCATTGATTGTCCAAACAATCTTGCAAGGAGCTTACGAAGCCACATGGCTTCCCGAGTTGCTAAACAAACTACAATATACTCTGCCTCTGCTGTACTCAGTGCTACAAATGATTGCTTCCTGCTACACCAGGAAATCATAGCTGAACCCAAACTGAAGCAACAACCAGAGGTGCTCTTCTGATCTGTGACACAACCTGCCCAATCAGAATCAGTGAAACCATGTAACTCCAAGTCTGCATCTGAAGTATACCTCAACCCATATCCACCTGTGCCACGCAAGTATCTCAGGATATGTTTGGCTGCAACAAGATGTATATGTCTCGGATCACACATAAACTGGCTAAGTGCACTCACTGCATAGCAAATATCAGGTCTAGTGTTAACTAGATACATCAAGGATCCAATCAGCTGTCTGTACAATGTAGGATCCACCAAATCTGAACTAGCTGCAACCTCCTTCAATTTATGTAGATTGGTCTCCATAGGTGTGAGACATGGATTTGCAATCCATCATGCCAAATCTCTTAAGTATATCAATGGTGTACTTTCCTTGACTTAGAATCATCTCGGTTTCTGCCAGACTTCTAATCCAAGGAAGTAATGCATGAGCCCAAGGTCCTTCATCTCAAATTCCGAAGTCAACTCCTTCTTACACTCAAGAATTAGGTGATCTTCTCCAGTAAGGATCAGATCGTCAACATATAAAACCAAAATTAATGCATCACCATTGATTACCTTGAAGTAGAGATTTGAATCAGCATCATTCTTCAAGAAGCCCAAACTTGATAGGTACCGATCAATCCTTTCGTACCATGCACGAGGAGCCTGCTTAAGACCATACAAGGCCTTCTTCAACTTGCAAACATGTGACTCCTTCCCATGAACCTCAAATCCATCAGGTTGCTCTATATAAACCTCCTCCTCAATTACTCCATTGAGAAAAGTTGTCTTCACATCCATCTGGTGAATCTTCCATCCTCTAGATGCAGCAATAGCAATGATGGTTCTGAAAAAAGTATAGCGAGCAACAGGAGCAAATGTTTCTTCATAATCAACTCCCTCTTTCTGAGAGAACCCACGAGCCACAAATTTTGCTTTGTACTTCTCAATGCTTCCATCTGCAGCATGCTTAATCTTGAATAGCCATTTAGAAGATACCATAGACTTGCCCGCGGGTCTAGGAACAATGTCCCAAACATCATTCTTAAGAATTGACTAATACTCCTCTGTCATAGCATCTTTCCAAACTTGAAGACTAGATGCTTCCTCAACACAGGTAGGCTCGAATTCTATAATCTGACTCATCAAGGCAACATAACTGGAGAACTTATGTGGCCTTTTGCTTTCTCTGAATGTGCCTCTAGGAGCTGCAAAATTGTCAGCTTCTTGCATAGTACGCTTAGCCCATAGAGGTCTCTTTCTCCCAATAACAATGTCAGTAGGCCCATCAGTAGGTTCCAAGGGTTCAACAGGATCAATATCTTCTTTTGGTTTTGAAGTCTCCCTCTGAATCTCAGGAGTATGGTCAACTTCCATGTCTTGAGGAGACTCTTCATTATCAATCTCCATATGAATCCCCCTGGATCTCCTGAATGCAACATCTTCCTCGAATGTGACATCCCTACTGATCTCGATCATCTTCTGACCTGGAATGTAAATTCTGTAGGCTTTTGATGTCTCACTGTAGCCCACAAATATTCCCTTCTTGCTAGAAGGCTCCAACTTGGTTCTCTTTTCCTTGGGAACATGAATATAGACAAGACATCCAAAGATCCTCAAATGACTGACTTTAGGCTTCTTCCCTGTAAAGGCTTCTTTGGAGTCATATTCTCCAAGATCTTATGAGGACTTCTGTTTTGAACATACACAGCTGTCCTGGAGGCTTCTGCCCATAGGAAGGTTTGCAAATCTTGATCATGGATCATGGCCTTCGCTGCTTCCACAATCGTTCTGTTCTTTCTTTCTGCAACACCGTTTTGTTGAGGATTATAGGGAACACAGAACTCCCTCTTAATCCCTGCATCAATACAAAAATTCTGAAAACTACCAGAGGTGTATTCTCCACCATTGTCAGATCTGAGGACCTTAATTCTTTTACCAGAAAGATTTTCTACCAAGGCTTTAAACTCTTTAAACCTATCCAACACTTCCTTAGACTCTTTAGATTTCAAAAAATAAATCCATGTCTTCCTAGAGTGATCATCAATGAAAAGAACATAATACAAGAAACCACTCGAAGAAGGAACAGACATAGGTCCACACAAATCAGAATGAATAAGGTCTAAAATGCACTTAGATCTATTTTCTCTACTATGAAAAGGGGCTTTTATATTCTTACCCAATGCGCAGCCCTTGCAAGTACCTTCGTGCTCCTGGTTGAACTTAGGAAGGCCTGTCACCATCTTCTCCATGATAGGTAAGGCTCGGAAGTGTAGGTGAGCCAATCTCCGATGCCAAAGATCGTAGAGACTTGAAGAGTCATGAAACAAAGCTTGTAAAGAACGTGTGCAGACCTTGTAAAGGTTTTCATGTCTAACTCCAATTACTTGAGCATCCTTGAAGCTAGTGTTCTCCATCCATACTAGAACTTTTCCTTTGGAGAAGGCAACTTGATATCCTTTATCTTCCAAAGCTGAAATATAAATAAGATTGCGCTTGATTCCAGGAACATAAAGAACATTACTCAACTGAAGTGAGATGCCAGAATCCAAATGAAGTGTAGAGGTCCCAATTCCTTTCACGGAGTAGCTAGCATCATCTCCAATGATGACTTGTTCAGAAGACTCCTTTTCCACCAAACTTGATAAGTGCTCCTTAAAGCCGGTGATGTGTCGTGAAGCACCACTGTCAATTATCCAAGTGTTGGTGTCAGAAGGTACACTGCTTGATAATGCTGAATAGAACAAATATTCACTTGAATCCTTTTGAGGAGAGGCATCATCAACATCCACAACGGTGACTTGTTGCTTAGGTCTAGTTGGACGATACTTGGCGAAGTGCCCAAACTTGTCACACCTAAAACATTGAATCTTGGACATATCCCTTTTCTTCTTAAATGGAGGTGCATCATCATTTCCCTTGTCTTGATTCCTCTTGAAGAATCCTTTCCTTCCATCTTTTCCTTTCTTCTTTGAAGTATGGGAGGTGAGAACATGAATATCTTCATTCTTTGAACTTTGACCAACGCCTCTTGCCAGCAACCTTGATTCCTCTTGAATGCAATCAGATCTTAGGCGATCAAACTTAGGCAATTTTGACCTTGCATTGATTCCCTGAATGTAAGATTCCCAAGACAAAGGTAGACCATTGAGAGCAAGCATAGTAAGGTCTTTGTCATCAACCATATGCCCTATTGTCGAGAGCTGATCTCTCAAATCTGCAATCCTCATAAAGTATGCAATCACTGATTCACCTTTCGCCATCTTCAAATGATGAAGTTGTTGCTTCAGTGCAAGAGCCCGACTGGTATTGTTGATTTCGTACATCTCCTCCAATGTTTTGAACATATCTCTCGCTGTCTTCAACTTAGAGACGATAGGCACAATATGATCCTTGAAGGAATCAACCAATATCTTCATTGCTTTAACATCTTTCTTCGCCTCATTGTAACTTCGCTTCTTCCTCCTCAGGTTCAGGAACGCTGGACTCTACGAACTCACCCAAGTCATTTTCACGCAAGGTAAGCATGATCCTAAACCTCCATGATGTGAAGTTGGATGCACCCTCGAGTCTATCCTCGATCTTCAAACTGTTCACCATCTTGACTAATGTAGATAGATGAACAACTAGGGTATTGCTGATTAGAAATAATCTGATCACAATCCTCTCAAACCCGCTCTGATACCATGTAAGTTTTTATAATCAGATTATATGCACAGAAAATTAACTCAAAATCAGACACAATAACACAGCAAATACCTTGGGAAAACCCTCCTCTTGAGGGAGAAAAACCCAGCAACAAAGATCTCCCTTATATATATAAATAGAGCAACAATTCTCTTTACAATGAGGCCAATCACAAGGCCAATCTTCAGCACATAACAAGATGCAATGGCAGATAACAATCTGTACTTCTTTAATAACTATCTCTACCCTTGACTGAATTCGCAATCTGCTCTATAAGGAATTCACACTCTTAATAGAAGAATATAATATCGAACTTGCTTGATGATCTTCAAATGACAAATAGAACTCCTATATATACAAATCCAGAGACACCTCCTTTTATGATGCAAGTTGACCAAATATAATTACAAGTAATAAATATAATTTATAAGGAAAGTCGGCCCAAGAGAAAATTATATTGTTGCCAAGAGATGCGCCCATTCTCATTAAATGTCACATATAAATAAATAGCCAATAGGCTACATTTATTTATGTCTTCACTCGTGGCTGGAAGGACGAACCTGAAGCTGCAATATCATTAACAGACTATGCATAGTCTATTGAATAAGGTGAAAGGATTAAAGTAGGCCCCTATAAGCCCTGCTAGTCTTTCTAGTTATCTAGGAGACTCGACGAGATATAAATTGTTGTTGACCAATCATCCTCTCTTTGTTCACAATTATTCAAGGAATTTGAATGAATTGATTGAGGCCACCATAAGCCTCACCATTTCATCTCATTTCTCGAATAAGTAAAGTTGAAGAAATAACATGATTTACACTCAATTTAAATTATATTCACATGTATAAAACCAAACCAATCATATAACAATTAATAATAACACACCCAATATGGACAAAATCAAGTACACGATGCCTCTTCTTGGAATAAATCTAGTCCAACAAGTAATACATTAATATTCACTTATCAATTTTAACTATAGGGCATTATATAGAGTGTCAATTTTGCATAGGACTTCAAGATAGAAAGAATCCAACTAATGTTTAAAATGTGGACCAAAAACCCTAAGAATTTTTTTTTTTTTCTTTCCTCATAAACAAAACTCATAATATCATATAGAGATCATTTATAGTTGAATTATAGTTTACCCAAGTATTATTTTGCCATAATTATATATTCACAACACTAGGGTCTCAAGGCTTAACAAAAGCAATCAAGAATTATATATATTGAAGTTCTAGACATGTATCCAGGTAATATATATGTCATTGTTTCAAAATAATGTATGAAATGAGAATAACTTGAGCACAACCAATTGGAAAACTAGGATTCCCAATTATATAACAAATTTGAAGAAATAGTCAAGACAATCTCAAAGAGGTATCAATTAGGAACATGGTTCCCTAAAGCTAGTTGAGGAAGATAAACATTCATCCTCTATAGAGCTCTTGGATCTTCACTTTCACCTACAATTGAATTGGATTATTAGTATTCTTTGTTGTTTTGATGTTGTAGTGTCAGAAAATGTACTCTACATTTTCACACTATGTTTAGGTCCCTTAATTCATTGGACTTAATTAAGCCTCTAATAGGCCCAATTATGCATTTAAAATCTTAATTAATCCCATTTTTTCGAAAGGGAAACTTGTATTAAACAATTGCAAACATTAATTAAATTGCCTTGGAATTGGAGTGTCCTGAATTTAGGTCCTAGGACCCATTCGCCCAAGGGAGAACATGTCCCCCTTAAGTTTAGGAACCCTAATTTTTAATATGTTTTTGGCAACATTTTTATTATTCAAATTCAATTTGCAATTGTCCGCCTTTGATGTTTAATTTTCGAGAAATTGGAAAATTATCTATAAATACAAGGTCCTTTTATCAATTCAAATCTTAAAAGAAAGCTAGAGTTTTCAAGAGATCAATTCCTATAGCAAAGATTATTATCAAAGGAGTTCAAGAGAAAATTTATCAGTCTTCTACATTAGCATTCAAGGTCTCAAGCATCATGTCAAGGTTATCTTCATTCATGCATGTTTTTGGAGCTAACATTGTGATGTAGGTTTCAAGAATTCAAGTCAAGATTCAAGCATTGAGATCAACATCCAATAAAGTAAGAAAGAAGGGCAGGTGACCAAGACGCCGTAGGGCCGTTGGGGCCCGAAGGCCCCCAAGCCAGGGCCGGAAAGAAAGAAATACTCTTTGTTTGGTCCTGCCTTCCCTAACTAATAATCCCAATCCTAATTTCTACCTTCCACTGAAAGTAAAGATAGAAGGGTTGAGTTAGGATTCCTAACCTCCCTAGCCTAGAGAGAAGGAAGGGGGGGGTCCCCCCGAGGTCCAATACCACCCAATAGGGGGGTATTGGATAGGCCGAGGGAATTCTCTGATTCCTCCTTCCCTAAGAATCCCAACCTTCCTTCTACCTGACCCTAACAACAAAGATAGAAGTAAGGTTGGATTGAGTCTAATTCTCGGATTTGGTTAAATCCATACGTAACAGCACCATGAGGTCATGTTACGTCTAGATTTCATCTCGTTATTCTCTCTCCTCCCATTTCATGCAAGATCAAGACCTTGGAGAGATGTGTTAGACTTAAATCCTCTAAGGATTTTTATGCAAGGGTTTGGTGAGTTGCAACAAGCTAATGTTCATTCATCATTCCTTCCATTCATCTTTTATTTCATTTCAAGGTTTAATTACCAAAATGGGGTTTGACCAAGGAAAACCCCCATTCACCAAAAACAAACAATTTTTGCCTCCATTTTTGTTTGTAGATCTTAGGTTGAAGAAGGATTGAAGACTGATCGAAAGAGCATTTTTGCAAAGTTGTCATCAAAGTTGTCAAGCCACAAAAACTCACTTGTAGAATTTATTTCCAACTTTTCAACTGTGAAACCCTGAGGAATCAGGAGAGTAGATCCAGGAGCAGAGGATTGTAAAAATAGATTTTGGATCCCTATAGCAAGACCCATTTTCCCTAGGGCGAATATGTCCTAAAGGACACTCAATAGCAACTTTTGGTGATAGCTTTTTTATGTCTTAACCTTCTCAGATATGTCGGAAGTTGATTGGTTCTATTTCTGTTATCCTTTAATTTGATGATCCAAGTTGCACTATGCACAATTGAGTTCATTTACTATTTTTAGTTTTTCTCCCAAAGTGCATTTTAGGCAGATTTTACCCCATCTTTGCATAAGGAAAACAAGATCTCCATTAAGGTTGACTCACCTAAGGGTTTAAAATCAATCCTACCATTGGGGGATCTCTTTTTCCTAATGAAAATAGGAAGATTGGTGCATTACCCCCATCCAATTTAGGATCATCCCATTTTCCTATGTTTCATTTTGGTGAACACGACATTATTGCACTATAAATTTTCTAATTTGGAGTCCATTAAAACCCTAGATCTAGGATTTTCATTCATTTGCATTACATTGCATTAGTTTGCATTCTATTTAGGGTTGTCAACATTGCACTAATTTGCATTACATTTAGGGTTTTAAATTTGCATTTTTTCATTGTTTAAAATCTGAAAAATCAAAAAATTGCATGCATATTACATTAATTTTGCATAGTATTTGTATATTAGTGTATTTTTTAGCCAGTCATATTTACAAATTTGGTCAAAATTGCATTTCAAAAAGTGTCACTTTGTTCATCATTTTTCACTAATTTCACTTGCATTAGGACATCTGAATCTAGAAAATTCAATCATTGAAACAATAGTTTGCAACCTAAAACAAGAAACCCTAGCAGTAAACCTTAGACTCAAATTTTAATTTTTACAACCCCAAACCTAGGATCCATTCACCCTTAGGGCGAATCAGTCCCTGTACAGGTGCTTTTTCAAAATTTTGGGCAGTAACTTGTCTTTGTTTGCTTTATTTTGATCTATTGTTAATTATGTGTTTTAGTTTCAAAAATAAAAATTTTTGTAATTGCTTGCATTAGGTTCAATTGGTAAAATCAAGTGCATTGTTTGAAACCAAATTTGGCATTAAAAGTCATTTTTCAGTTTTTTCATAGCATAATAAGTAAATTATCTTGTTTTAAATCTTAAAATTACAAAATAATTTTACATAATTGCATTGCACTTCCTCTTTTTGGGTGTTTGATGCATTTGTCTAGTGTCTATTCTCCATTTTGGGTGCACTTAGGTTTGGTGAAACTTGTATGAGTTTCACAACCTGGTGTCCTATTACCAATACTATAGTGAGACGTAGTTCGAAACTCATGTCATCTCGTGCTACTAATCCATCGCAGATCTTGAGTTTTCCAACTCTTTCACTCATAGTGTTGATATTAGTCAACCCACTATGGCCCATAGCTTTGATACCACATTTCCCATACCCACCCTACCCACAACCAATGTGATTGATGTTGAACAATGGTTGCTAATGTCCCTCAAAACCTAAAACAAATGGATGAATCCTTAAAAAAATTGCAAAACTTTGTGATTTCTGAATACATTGTTGGTACTGTGCTCCCTGTCATAGATAACATGAGGAAAATGCTTGATAATGAAGAAGGCATAGAAATTTTATGTAGCCTAGCTTACATCATTAATCATCACATGAAAAATAATGAGCATGATTCTATAAATACTACAATCAACTTCATTGATGTTAAACTTCGTAAGGGCCAAACCAAAATGCCACTTGACATTGCTTTCTCACAAAATGACATAATTAGACGTGTACCCGATGGTCCTCTTTACATCACTGAAAGAATCAATGACAAGCCTACTAATGGGATATTAATTGATCCCATGTGTGTATAGAATGTGATCACCAAGGAATTCTTATTTGTGCATGAACTTTATCAAGATTCTTATGAACAACTAAAAGCATGGATCAAAACACATAATGGTTTTGCTTTCCCTACAATAGGTTCGATCACTCTTCCTTTACAAGTTGGACCGAAACAATCAAATGTCTCAATCATCTCGTCATCAACCAATTCCATGTGAAGCTTGGTTACGCATGGCTACACTCCATGGATGTCATCTCATCAATAGTACATAAATTCTTAAAGTTTCCATTTGGAAATGACATCTTTATAGTGCACCATAGTGGCTTTAATCACGTGTCTTCATGTGGGAATTTCTCATTGGATTTCTTTTGGCACAAACCCATGGAACCTATTAAGCCTCGTGAGGACTTATTTTTCAAATCTTATCAAAAGTTCAAGGCAAAGCACATATCAGAATTATCCCTTAGCAACATGCCTCACCCCATGATTGAGCCTCTTATCATTGATGAAACCATGTTTGAACCAAAAGCCCTTCCAAGTAACCAAGACCAACCCATGGCAAATCCTTCGCCTATTTCCTATAAAAGACCAAGAGATACCCATATAAGTCCCGTTGTGCCTCCTAAGATCAAACAAGTTTACAAAGCTAAAGAGAAAGTAGTTGAACAACCTTCCATTGTTCCTCCTTTACGAGAAGAAAAGAAACCAATGGTTGATAAGCCCACTCCTACACAATCACAACTTGAAAATCGCACAATAAGAAACAAAAATGTGAAAGAGCGTAGCCGTAGACATCATGCTATTGCTCGTAAGTTAAACAAATAGAATAAAATAGAAAATCAAGATCAAACACCAATTGAAACAAAGCATGATGATTCTCCACCTTTGCCACAACAACAAACACACAAAACATCTATGGATATTGTCATTAGGCCTCCTATTATGATTAACTTGGATGATGATGATGAGATCGCCAAGATTGATAAGAAAGTGCATAATAAGTTGAATTTATTGTTTTCCTCTTCTATGAGCTTAAATGATAACAATAGTGATGATCCCCTTAACAAGAGTGACTCACCACATGTTGAACCCAGTGATGGTCCTAGTACAACACTTGTTGTTGTCCCTTTGGCTAGTTGTCTGCCTTTCACATATGATGAACAAGATTGGGATGCAGATGACTTGCTATGGGTTGACTCACATGTGTCATACTAGTCTTTTCTTTGTTTTCTTTTCATGTTATTTGTGATTGCATGTACACAATGTGATCCCCAGTACAATGTTGCTTGGCATGTCTTTATATGTTTGTGAGCCTACTTTGGATGACCCTTGTCACTCTGTTAGTGCAAGTATACAAAGGAAGTGGATCCATCATGACATTCTTCTATTTGTATCTACATTCTTCTATTTGTCATAATCATTTATCTTTTCTTTTGTCTTGTGTTTTCCTTTTGGGGATGATGCAAGGCATCAAGATATTTAGGTCTCGTCCATGTTGACCCAAAAGCTTCTCTTTGTTTTTGCTCTCTATGTGTCATTCTTCCTTTGTGCTCATTGTTGCATGAGTCATTTGGGGAATGATGACAACGTCGAGTTCGATTATATCACTACAAAGACATAATGTTGACCCCAAATCCATGGATTCCTTATGTGTTATCTTAGGATTGCATATAGGGGGAAATTGTCCTTTTCATGATGTGGCTCTATTTTGGAAACATATGTTTTACATAGGGCTTTCCAAATAAAGCTCTCATGTATTGGCATTTATCATATTCTACTTTAAAGTAATTGCTCACAGCATGGTGTTTAGCAATTTATTTAAAATGGGGGCATACACGTCCAAGCGCTCATTATTTATTTCAAAGTAAGGTCTTCTTACTTCACATGATATGTATTTTTGATGGTGTCATTAGGTTTTATGTCCTTCAAGAGTGTGACCTTTCTTGGCATATGGCATTCCTCTTAATGGTGATGCTACAACTTTCATTCCCTAAGTTGTGAATCTTTTATCCTCTACTAGTCCTATCTTGGTGGCATTAAGCACGATATTCCCTAAGGAGAGACCTTTCATGATCTAAGCGAAACCCCTTTGAATACCCTATCCTATTGCATTTAAAACGGCCACGGAGCATAGCACAACTTGCTTGCTAGTGGAGCCTTTATGTTTTTCATGACCACCAAGTATAACAAAACTTTCTTGCTAGTGGAGCCTTTATGTTTCTCATGGCCACCAAGCATAACACAACTTGCTTTCTAGTGGAGCCTTTATGTTTTTCATGAGTGTCTAGCATAATGCAACTTGCTAGCCTTGTGGAGTCTTTTTTGTGTGGCACCTTATCAAAGTTATCGGGAGGTATAAATTTGGTATGGTTACTACAATGGGAGCCTATAGATCTAGCAT
Source organism: Sequoia sempervirens (assembly GCA_007258455.2). Taxonomy (NCBI): domain Eukaryota; kingdom Viridiplantae; phylum Streptophyta; class Pinopsida; order Cupressales; family Cupressaceae; genus Sequoia; species Sequoia sempervirens. Next base: position 40,462 of record VDFB02326116.1, read on the forward strand.
GACTTTCTCATTAGCCACTTTTTGGGGCTCACCTAGTGGACAACGAATTTCAGTAGCCCATGTGAGTATATTTTGTTTGTATAGTGGACAATAGGTTTCCACTTGTGAATTTGTTTTGGACAAACAACTAAGGCTTGATCCATACCAATTGGACAAACAGTCAAGGCTTGATCCACCCCTTTTCTCTTTTCATTAATTTTGGCATTGTATGCTTGTGTATCTTGTCTTGCTAATGTATATCATTCGTATATGTGTGTTCCTTTGCACTTATGTTGTTTTGCCATGGGATCTTGATCCTAGAGGATTGTGCAACCTCCTTGATCTTTTTCATCATATCTCACTAACATTTGTACACTTGGACCCCTCTTGATGCTTATTTGTCTACTTTAGTGTGAGTTTGAACACCCTATCCTATTGCATTTAAAACAACCACAAAGCATAACACAACTTGCTTGTCAGTGGAACCTTTATGTTTTTCACGACCATCGAGTATAACACAACTTTCATGCTAGTGGAGCCTTTATGTTTCTCACGGCCACCAAGCATAACACAACTTGCTTTCTAGTGGATCCTTTATGTTTTTCATGAGTTTCTAGCATAACGCAACTTGCTAGCCTTGTGGAGTCTTTTTGTGTGGCGCCTTATCAAAGTTCTTAGGAGATATAACTTTGGTATGGTTAGTACAATGGGAGCCTATAGACCTAGCATGACTTTCCCATTAGCCACTTTTTGGGGATCACCTAGTAGACAACAGATTTCGCTAGTCCATGTGAGTATATTTTGTTTGTATAGTGGACAACAGGTTTCCACTTGTGAACTTTTTTTGGACAAACAACTAAGGCTTGATCCATACCGATTGGACAAATAGTCAAGGCTTGATCCACCCCTTTTCTCTTTTCATTAATTTTGGCATTGTATGCTTGTGTATCTTGTCTTGTTGATGTATATCATTCGTATATGTGTGTTCCTTTGCACTTATGTTGGTTTGCCATGGGATCTTGATCCTAGGGGATTGTGCAACCTCCTTGATCTTTGTCATCATATCTCACTAACATTTGTGCACTTGGACCCCTCTTGACACTTATTTGTCTACTTTAGTGTGAGTTTGAATACCCTATCCAATTACATTTAAAATGGCAACCAAGCAACACAACTTGCTTGCCAGTGGAGCCTTTATGTTTTTCATGACCACTGAGTATAACACAACTTTCTTGCTAGTAGATCCTTTATGTTTCTCACGACCACCAAGCATAACACAACTTGCTTTCTAGTGGATCCTTTATCTTTTTCATGAGTGTCTAGCATAACTCAGCTTGCTAGCCTTGTGGAGTCTTTTTGTGTGGTGCCTTATCAAAGTTATCAAGAGGTATAACTTTGGTATGGTTAGTACAATGGGAGCCTATAGACCTAGCATGATTTCCCACTAGCCACTTTTTGGGGCTCACCTAGTGGACAACGGATTTCATTAGCCCATGTGAGTATATTTTTTTTGTATAGTGGATAACAAGTTTCCACTTGTGAACATATTTTTGGAGAAACAACTAAGGCTTGATCCATACTGATTGGGAAAACAGTCAAGGTTTGATCCACCCCTTTTCTCTTTTCATTAATTTTGGCATTGTATGCTTGTGTATCTTGTCTTGTTGATGTGTATCATTCGTATATGTGTGTTCCTTTGCACTTATGTTGGTTTGCCATGGGATATTGATCTTGGGGGATTGTGCAACCTCCTTGATCTTTGTCATCATATCTCACTAACATTTGTACACTTGGACCTCTCTTGATGCTTATTTGTCTACTTTAGTGTGAGTTTGAATACCCTATCCTATTGCATTTAAAACAACCACCAAGCATAACACAACTTGTTTTCTAGTGGAGCCTTTATGTTTTTCATGACCAACAAGTATAACACAACTTGCTTGCTAGTGGAGCCTTTAGGTTTCTCACGGACACCAAGCATAACACAACTTGCTTTCTAGTGGAGCCTTTATGTTTTTCATGAGTGTCTAGAATAAGTCAGCTTGCTAGCCTTGTGGAGTCTTTTTGTGTGGCGCCTTATCAAAGTTATCAGGAGATATAACTTTGGTATGGTTAGTACAATGGGAGCCTATATACCTAGCATGACTTTCCCATTAGCCACTTTTTGGGGCTCATCTAGTGGACAACAAATTTCACTAGCCCATGTGAGTATATTTTGTTTGTATAGTGGACAATAGGTTTCCACTTGTAAACATTTTTTTGGACAAACAACAAAGCCTTGATCCATATCGATTGGAAAAATAGTCAAGGCTTGATACACCCCTTTTCTCTTTTCATTAATTTTGGTATTGTATGCTTGTGTATCTTGTCTTGCTGATGTATATCATTCGTATATGCATGTTCCTTTGCACTTATGTTAGTTTTCCATGGGATCTTGATCCTCAGGGATTGTGCGACCTCCTTGATCTTTGTCATCATATCTCACTAACATTTGTACACTTGGACCCCACTTGACACTTATTTGTCTACTTTAGTGTGAGTTTGAGCGTAGGGCTCATCCTCTCACTAAAGTGGGGGCTAAATATAGTGTCGAAAAATGTACTCCTTTACATTTTCACACTATGTTTGGGTCCCTTAATTAATTGGACTTAATTAAGCCTCTAATTGGCCCAATTATGCATTTAAAAGCCTAATTAATCCTATTTCCCAAAAGGGAAACTTGTATTAAACAATTGCAAACATTAATTAAATCACCTTGGAATTGGAGTGTCTTGGATTTAGGTCCTAGGACCCATTTTCCCAAGGGTGAATGGGTCCTCCTTCAGTTTAGGACCCCAATTTTTGGTATGTTTTTGGTGGCATTTTATGATTCAAATTCAATTTGTAATTGTCGGCCTTTGATGTTTAATTTTTGGGAAATTATAAAATTATCTATAAATACAAGGTCTTTTTATCAATTCAAATCCTAGAAGAAAGTTAGATTTTTCAAGAGATCAATTCTTATAGCAAAGATTATTGTCAAAGGTGTTCAAGAGTAGATTTATCAATCTTCTATATTAGTGTAGACACTGAAAAATGTCCTGAATGATATCATACACTCAAATCAAGTGTACTAACATCATTTCCTCTAAAAACCATCCTCTTTTTGCTTAATTCATTAAATTAGCCTAGATATTTAATTAATTGCATCATTTGCATCTATTAACCTAATTCATTCAATCAGGTTAATTCCCCCCTTTCATGCTAACATTTCATCTCATTAAATTAAATAAATCAAGTTATTTAATTTAATTCCCTAAGTCTTTTTATTTAATTAAATAACTCTAAATTATTTAATTAAATGTCATTTCACCTTTCCTCCATTCATTAAATCATTTAATTTAGTGAATATCACTTTATTCTTCTAATTCCCCTAATTGTATGATTAAACCTTGTTTAATTAGAATTTATCTAATTAATCTAATTCCTCCCACTTGCAAGGGAATATTCCTCCTTTGCACTTTCCTCCAAAAGGGGAATATTCCCATGGAATATTCCTCCCCCTTTTGCATAATTAAACTATGTTTTAATTTGCAAAATATCTTTTTTCCCTCACCCATGAGAATATATTCCAAAGAATATTCTCTCTCCTCCAATCATTTGAAAAAGGGAATATTCTCACTTGGCTTCTTGAGCAAGTTAAACTTGAAACCTCTTGAGCAAGTTAACCTTTGCCTCTTAAACAAGTCAAAAGTGTGTTTGTTTGGAAGGAATGAGAACCCTTAATTAAATATCATCTTGCATTCTCATCCGTTGATGATAATCCATGATCCATGCTTCTTATCTCCTCCATCCTTGACCATTGATTAGTTTTTTTTATCTCAACCCTTCATTTCTCATTTGCTTTCCTATAAATAGTTCGGTATTTGGAGACAAATTGATCCATCATCCATCTTTCAATTGCAAACTTATGTTGTTGAATTCACTCATACTCACATTCATATTTTACTCATATTTGGCATATTTTAGTTCATTTTTAGTTTCATATTAATTTTCAGCTACCATTAATGGCTTTCATGCATCCATCTTAACTTGTTTATAAATTAGGGTTTGAATCTTTTAGCTTAAATATCACTTAGATTAGCTTAGCTTTTCATACTTAGATCATTTTTAGCATAAAAACATGTTAATTTAGCTTGCATCATGTTTAATTTAGCATAAATCATGTTTTCATCCACATATCACAACAGTTTCATCGATTCTCTTCAATAGAATCGATTGAAACAAGTTCACTGATCATGAGATTTGGAAATGGTTGTTGTTTCACATCAACACGACACCAATTCCAAAATGGGAAAATGGGATAAGTTTCAAATGGGTTATAATGGACATTTTAAATGCTTTCACAGTTCATAATGTTTAGTTTCAATAAAATGTTTAGCTTAACTTTCAATTTGATTGATCATGTTTAAATTGAGTATTAGTGGCTTCATTATGCTTTGATTCATCATGGATCAAGCATAATTGGCCCACACTGATAATCCTCAGTCGACAATTAGCATTCAAGATCTCAAGCATCACATCTAGGTTATCTTCATTCATGCATGTTTTTGGAGCTAACATTGTGATGTAGGTTTCAAGCATTCAAGTCAATATTCAAGCATCAAGATCAACATCCGATCAATCCATTTCATGCAATATAAAGACCTAGGAGAGATGTGTTAGACTTTAGTTCTCTAAGGATTTTTATGCAAGGTTTTGGAGAGTTGCAACAAGCTAGTGTTCATTCATCATTCCTTCCATTTATGTTTCATTTCATTTCAAGGCTTAATTACCAAAGTGGGGTTTGACCAAGGCAAACCCCTATCACCAAAAACAAACAAATTTTCCCTCTCTTTGTGTTTGCATATCTTAGGTTGAAGGATTGAAGATTGATCAAAAGAGCAATTATGCAAAGTTGTCATCAAATTTTTCAAGCCATAGAAACTCACTTGCAAAATTTATTTCTGACTTTCCGACTGTGAAACCCAGAGGAATCAAGAGTGTAGATCCAAGAGCAAAGGACTATAAAAATAAATTTTGGATCCCTGTAGCAAGGTCCATTCACCCTAGCGTGAAGTTGTCCTCGGAGGGCACTCAACAACAACTTTTGGTGATAGGTTTTTGATGTCTTAACCTTCTCAGATCTGCTAGAAGCTGATTGATTCTATTTTTGATATCCTTTAATTTGATGATCTAAGTTGCACATTGCATAGTTGAGTTCATTTAGTATTTTTATTTTTTCTCTCCAAAGTACATTTCAGGAAAATTTTACCTCGTCTTTGCATAAGGAAAGAAACAAGATCTCCATTAATTTTCTCTCCAAGGGTTGAAATTCAATCCTACCATTGGGGGATCTCTTTTTCCTAATGAAAATAGGAAGATAGGTGCATTCCCCCATCCAATTTAGGATCATCCTATTTTCCTATGTTTCAAATGTATCATCAATTTTAGCTCTCCTTGTTTTGATTTGTATACAAAATAAAATTTCAAAGTTTCATTATTTGATGTGTACAATGGTTTTCCATAATTTTGGTTTTCTTTCTTTTGATTGTTTGCATGTTTGAGTGAGGTGTTTTTCAATAAGAGTGTTAATAGGTTGTCACATTTAGGAAATGGTTAGTTAATGATTTATGTGGTGGTAGATTATACTTGTTTGGTTGTCATATTGTTAGTCCCTTCTTTCTTTTCTATTAACCCCATGTTCATGCCAAAGGTATCATGACTAATCTTTCTCTTAGGTTTTAAGATATGTATTATTAGAGTCTTTAATGGGTAGAGTAAAACATACCAATTTGTTAGGTAAGGATGAAAGCTAGAGTAATTTTAAAGCTCAGAGAAATGGTAATAATGAAGGTAAGAGAGTAAATGGTTTTAATCAACAAAGTGGTAGGAAATATTATAGAAATTCTCCCAAGGTAGACAAAGAAATAGTGGTTCACTAGAAACTACAAGCTTTGCAACCAATTATTGTTGTGATGGAGATATTGATAACATCTTTGAGGGAAAAGAGCCCAAGAATGTAAGAAAATAACAAGGTAAGGAACCTATGAGCCTCAGAATGCTAGTCATCAAGCCTAATTCAGACATGGTGGACATGGTTAAAAATAAGAAACATTGAAATATATTACTATAGATGCCTAAAAATGGCTAGTGCATTTCATCTCATCTATCATCATTTTTCATCAATTCCTCTATCAATATAAACTAACACATCATCCATTAATTAAATAATTTTTAATTATTTAATTAGCTCATCATTTTCTATCATCAACATTAACTAAATAATTTTTAATCAATTCCTCCATTAATATAAGCTAACATATCATCCATTATTTAAATAATTTTTAATTATTTAGTTAACTTATCAATTTTCTTAATCCACGCTAATTAACTCTTCATCCATATCAATCAAATAATTTTAATTAATTCATCAATTTTCTTCATCCACATTAATTAAATAATTTTTAATTATTTAATTAATTTCTCAATTTCTTCCATCCACATTAACTAAATAATTATTTAATTATTTAATTAATTCATGCATTATTTTTCTTATCCACTCTAATTAAATAATATTAATTATTTAATTAGCTAACATTTTCTCTATAATTAAAATAAATTAATTTAATTGTTTTTTATCTTTAATTCTTCAAAAAATAAATAAAAATAAAATTTTATTTATTTTCTAATAACAAATTTTCCTCATACACATGAATTAAATAAATTTCTCTAACCACCAATTAAGTGAATTGACTAAAAAAGCACATTAGTTCACTCAAAATCACTCTCACTCACTCATCCATGTAGTCAATCCACTCATTCATTTAGTTGGTTAACTCACCAATCAAGCCCATCACAAGGACATGTGTCACTTGTATATTCCTCGTTTCCTCTTAGTAGATTTCATCCATTGATTCTTCTAATCATCCTCCACCATTGATTGATATCAAGTAAAAGCTATAAAATCACCATCTTCCAAGGCATCAAGGATCCATATTTTTTTAGGATATTAATGTTATCATTACGCCCATTTTCTATTATAGTTTATGCAATAAAATTGAGCAATCCATATATCATACTTTTAAGCATATAAAAAATCAATGGAGTAAGATGAGGCTTCGATGCATTTCACCTTTGTCTACAAACTTGGCAAGTATTCATTCATTTTAACTTGTTTTTTTTTTATTTTTAGGATATTTTTTTCTAATTGATTTGAGGATTATTTGGCTTTCAACTAACCCTTGCAATATTTTTGGATTTGACTAATTATTTATTTTTGTAGGGTTTTATCTTTTGTTTGTAAACCTTTGTGATTTCAGGAGCAAGTTGGCACATCTAGCCAAGCCTTCAACGCTTTTGAGTCATCATTTGGTGCATCTATTTTTGTTCTCTATTTGTAGGTATTTTTTTGAAACCAAAGACATTTTGGCACTTCCAGCAGGAAGGACTACACATATGAGAAGTATAACTACACATTTGATAGGTATAACAGTGCTTTTGTTTATTAATTTATTGCATATGATTATTACTTTGGCACATCAAATTATTGTTTGGAACTTTTGATTTGTATTGTTGTACATCTAACCTATAATACTATCCTTTTATTTATGAGATTCGTGACTTATTTTTAAAATAATCTTTCGTGATCTTGGAAACTAGCTTTATTGGTGTAGCTTGGTTATCATTGGGAGAACAAAATATTGTAGACTATTCACATAATTTGGTGCAAGATGTTTTTCAAAGTTAATGTTTTTATCACTAGAGTAGTAACACACTTCAATTTCTTAAGGGATAATGAACCTTATTTCCATGTTTGTGTAGGCTAGTTGGTGTGTATGCTCTCTCCCTGCACTATGTGTGAACCTAAGGATAAAAAAAACCTTCTAGTTTTACTTATTTGTTATGTTCAAAACCTAAGGTTGAGCTAGCTTATGTATTCTCTCCCCTTGTGCTTCATGCGATCTGGGGAATAAAAAAAACTAGCATCAATATTTTCCTTTAGAAGGCCTTCTTGGGGATTTTATCATCCCAAGGGATGACCACAACCATTTTTTTTGTGGGTTAAATAGAGGGGAGAGCAAAATTTGTACCTCAAGAGTGAGTTATTATCGTGTCTGATTGAGCCATAAGATTCTTGGTCCATTGAGACTTGTTTAGTGAAGAGGATAGGAGAGACCCTCATGGACTCAAGCATTTGTAGACAGGCCCTCGATTCATAGAATCCCTATAAATCCTTGTATTTAGACATCATAAGACCTTCTGCCATTTTTATAGTGTGGTGCAAGGTTTAGTATCAAACCTAAAGTTACTCACCATGTACTTCTTTGAGTAGAGATAGAAACTCTTTGGGCTAAAGGTGTCAAAGCCTCCAAATAAAGGGAAAAGGTGAGCCCTTTTGCCACTGAATCCCTACAAATTAACTCCTTGAGGTATTTTGTTGTGTGGGCCTACACTATAAAGACACACCTATTTAAATGATTCTTGGGATGTTAATGTGTCTAGCATGTATTCTTGTGCAATCTTGACTAGTTATAAGCCATTTAACCTTCACACCTTGAAAATTTATTAGTCATCTTATTTTTTGTTTGATTTCTTGCAAAAAAATAATCTAATAGTCATCTATTTACAAAATTATGCATATGAGTCATATACCTACACAAATAAGTCAAACACTTGCACTTCTGAGTTATATACCCATGCTTTTGAGTCATACACTTACACTTTTGAGTTATAAAGACACCAATTATTATATAGACACAAGACAATGTCAATATGCATGGGTAGCAAGCTATGTTATGCTAGGGACCATACGACTGATCCAATCAACCTATGACTACTGCAAATTGCATTGTAGGATAGTCACAGAAAAGAGCCATAGACCATCATAAAGACAAAGTCTAATGGGTTTCCCCAATGCTAGATGACAGAGAAGACAACTGAATGCGTACATATTTTGAACATGAATAATAAGATAAGAGATCTGTAATATGAATGTGATAGTCCCCATCCTTCCCTGTGTTACACAAAGCAACACAAGTTATTCAGGGTCCTATCATAAGAGAGACATGAGAGAGAGAGATAGGGGATCCAAATATTTGAGGTCAATATGATTCATATTGATGACATCTATATATAATTGCGTATGAATTGTCATCATGTCCCCAAATTTTTCAGATCGTGAAGGAGCACATGAAGACAAAGTGAAAATAAAATTTTGGGTCAACATGGAAGAAGGCCTAAATGCCCCCAACGCTTTGCATCATCCCCAAATGTCGAAAGTCAAATTACTATAAAGAGAAGAATGATTATACAAATAGAAGAAGTGTACTACAAATTGTCTGCCTTGTATCCAAGTACCTACGATGGTATCTTGGATCCTCTAAGAGAGACCACAAATATATGCAAGCAAGTACAAGGGAACATAGATAAGCAAATAACTCTAATCTAAAGATAAGAAGGGTACCGCTCTAATCAATTATGTCCAACAAGTCATCCTCCTCCCAATCTAGATCATAGGGGGAAGGAGGGAGAGCTTGCAACAAAATAATGGCTAGGGTGATACCAAGAGTCTCGTCTACAGTAAGGGTTAGAGATGCAGTTACTTCAATATCCCCATCTACTAGTTCCTGCGATTCAAGTGTCAAAGAATTTGTAAAAGTAGTTGACAAGGACGAAATTTCCTCCAGAGAGTCAAACATACACTTCTCTAAAGAGGAGTGTGGTGACTCAACTATAAGCTATGGAAGAGGAGGAGCCTCAGTGTGAACCTATGGAAGAGGAGAAATGACAAAATCTAGTGAAGAAGGGACATCTTCAATGATAAGGACAAAAGAAGAAAGATAATTAGAAGGAGAAGACTTCTTGTGGTGGGATTCGAGGATAGGGCCATGCTCAAGCTTATGCTTGGACAAATGGCTAGATCATTGAGATGCGAGAGGAGCAAACATGACCACACTAGACATGACCTTTGTATGGGGCATGCCTATGGGTTGTGCAAGTCGAAGAACATTAGGTAGAGAGGTGATAAGAGGTGATTTTAGAGGTGCAATGAATACCTACACCCTTTTGGGGTGAGGTTCATCCATGTCTCTTGAAGGGATCAAAAGTGATGTAGTCAAGGATGCATGGTTTGGTATGGATTGTCCAACCTTGCAACCTTACCTATCTTGATACACACTACAGTGAAAAATAATAGAAATATGTTTAGGAACATCCACAATAACATGATCACAATACATAGGAAACATAAGATTTATCCTGGGAAAACATTCACAGGGAAAACCCAACCTCAAAAGATTCATCCTCATTATATTCATTCTAAAAAAATATTACATTTTACACTAGTGCTTCTAACATTCTTGGGAACAACCCAGGATTTCAATAACCTCATGCACAAATTCCAAAGCACAACATCACCTTCAAAAATATAATTCAATCCTCTAGATCGTGTCGCTACTCTTGGCTCTACCACTCAACTGAAAATTCATTGGACACTCAGATCTTTCTTCTGCTACTAATATCCTCCTATTTTAGATCTTCTCTCCTTCGTTCTACCCCTTGCAACAATCACAAGTCTTTCTTATATATCATCTGCACTCCCAAAGTTAATCCATGTCGACCAAAAATTGACCCTAAACTTTAGGTCTAATGTAACATGAAGTCGACCACTCTACACTCCCAAATCTTCTCCTCTGAAACTAAAACATCATGTGGTTTACAATATATGCTCTACTGGTCCCAATTAAACCACACATATTCCCTCTTACTAGCACACGTTTCCCTTTGTTGGTGAAACTCTCAAAATTTTGTACAATCATTGCTCTTGCAACCTAGAAACACAGTCTCCACTTTGTCACCTCCAAAATTCCTTCTAATAACTCAAACCTTTAGAAAATTTCAACTAACACTCTTCACAACTAGATATACCCTCCTTCCAAACCACAGGGCCAAACAATGAAATATGGTACTAGAATGTGGTACTTTCTAATTACACTCCCTATAACATGTCTTTCGATAACAACAAATACTTCAAATTGTAAGGAAGCAAAGGTAGAAAAACAACTTCCTACACTAATCTTGAGAGGAGAATAATGCAAAACTTTATAGATCTTTAACCGTTATAGAAACTTAAATAGAAATAGACATAAATATTACGCATACCACAACATAGTGATTAACATGGGGAAAACCCTTTCGGGAGAAAAACCCCACACTCCAAAAGCATCTCGATATATTATTTAGAAATCATAAAGATTAAAATATACTTGCAAGCTTCTCACAAAAGTATCACCAACCAAAGATCTAGAGACAACACAACCGCTATCAGAGTCTTAGAATACATCACCGTCTCTACTGTAGTCGTAATACAATTCCCTCATAAAATAGGGTTACATTCTAGGGTAAGACAGACCAACAAAATATCCACCATTAGATCTAAAACCTAATAAGTAATGGTCTAGATTTACAATGTATCGTTTATTTAATGTATGTCGGCCATTTTAGGAGTTTTCTGAAAAAGTTAACCAAAAATTCTTTACATGCATCCCACTCCTCCCCTGGCTGCCATTGTATATTACACCTATCAATGTAACTAGGAAATATATATATTATATATGTATGTATGTATGTATGTATGTATGTATGTATGTATGTATGTATGTATCTTATCAACAATAACCTTTATATAATTGCAAGGTTGAGACAAATTTTCCCAACACAAATCTTTTGGATGCTCCCGCATCAGACTCTTGTGGTTAATTAGAAATTGAGCCTCTCACTTGCCCAACTATCCATCCTCAGCTGCCTCTCTATGGTCTACCTCTACCTCAACTTCACAAGTTTGGCAGTCTACTCTAACAACACTACACTACCTCAATGGTTGGTGGTTTGTACAGGTCCTCTTCACAAGCTACCTCAAGATGAATTTGGTGGTCTGCTCACAAATCACTGCACTACCTCAATGGTCGGTAGTCAGTACAGGTCCTCTCCACAAGCTACCTCAAGATTACTTTCATGGTCTACTCTAGATCACTGCACTACCTCAATATTTGGTAGTCTATATAGGTCCTCTTCAAAAACTGCCTCAAGATGAAAATTCACTATGATACCACTTCAAGTGACAACCTCATAATCTAGCATAAAAATTTCTTTAGTTAATATTCTCGAACAAAACATTTTTGGAATTATCCTAGCACTGCTCTCTGCCTTTCAAACTTAATCATAACTCAATCTGCACACTTGACATAATTGTTTAGAAATTTCAACCTTAGCCTTCCTTCTCATTGTCTTCCTAAAGTCTGGTTCCCCTTCTGCAAGTTTGGTCAGTACTTTTTCCTATGATTTTATACCCATACTTCTTTTATTCTGGCATAATTCATGGTTTCTTCTCCTTTTGTGGTATAGTTTCATGTCTCCCCTATTTCTAATTTCTTCATTGTTGTGCTCTGCATGTGTCCTCCCTTACCGCAATTTGATCTATCCCCTTCAACACTTGAATGGTTATGCTTATACAACTTCCAGAACATACTAGTAATCTTTCTCCACTTCGATCCATCAAGCCATCCATAATTCACTTGTATGCAATTTATCTTGGTTTCACTCTTCCACTTCTAATTGCAACACTCATATTCCAGATGACTCGTTAATCCACATATGCTATAGGGGTGTAGATCTCAATATTTTTCTCTCCTATTTCCATTTCTACCGTAATAAGAACATTGAGTACACTGCTTTCCTTGAAATGGTTTTCCAACATTGTCTTGCTCATTTTTACCGAAAAATATCCAAGATCCTCATAATTAGCTCAATAGGTTTCTCGATTCCTTGACCACGACTCCCCAATCCTTCTCCTTCATAACCCATCCTTTTCATTATCTTGAAAGCAATAGTATTTTCAAACCAACTTATGTTATTTTCATCATGATTCACAAACACATTATCTTTAATCTTGCATTCTTCAACTACTTCACACTTACCTTAATCCTCTAATGAACAATTCAAATCATTTGTATCACAAGATATATCACACATAACTGGCTTAGATCCTAGGTGGTCATTCTCCTTTTGCAATTTAATTTTTTTTTCTCTCAATTCTAATAATTCCTTCTTCTGCACATTATTCTCCTTTTCCATCCTCTTCAACATTTCTTCCAATTCTCCATTCTTCCTTTTGACTTCCACAATCAATTCCAACTTTTCCTCTATTTCCTCAAAATCCCTTTTAACATTCCAACTCTTCTTCTAATTTCTCATTTTTCCTCTTAATACTCCTCAACTCTCCTTCCAGAATATCCTTTTCACATAACAAATATTTATTCTCCTTCTTCACCTTCTTCCGAATCTTCCCCATTTCTAAAATTGAGATGAATTACCAAGCTCACTTCATATTTTCTAAAACGCCCTTGCTCCCAAAGGATTCAATAACCAACTCTTATACCATTTGATGTAGTCAAGGATGGAGGTTCTAGTATGGACTATCCAACCTTGTAACCTTACTTATCTCGATACACACTGCAACAAAAAATAATAGAAACATGCATAGGAACATCCACCATAACATGATCATAATACACAAGAAACACAAGATTTATCCTGGGAAAACCCTCATATGAAAAAACCTACTCAAAATATTGATCCTCATTATATTCATTCTCAAAACACATTATATTTGCCACTAGGGCTTCTAACATGCTTGGTTGTAGCCCAAGATTACAATAACCTCATACATCACCTCCAAAAACATAATTCAATCCTCTACATCATGTCGCTACTCTCGACTCTGCCACTCAACTGACGCTTTGCTAGACACTCTGTTGTTCCTTCTACTACTAATATCCTCTTGTTCTAGGTCTTCTCTCCTTCATTCTACCCCTTGAAAAAATCACAATTCTTGCTTATATATCATCCACACTCCCAAATTTAATCCATATTGGCCACAAATTGGCCCTAAAATTTAGGTCTAATGTAACCTGAAGTTGAGCAATCTTTGGTCCCAAATCTCCTATGAAAGTAAAACAACATAATGCAGTTTACAACATACACTCTACTAGTCCCAATTCAGCCTCACATGTTTCCTCTTATTGGCGGACATTTCCCTTTGTTGGCGCAAAATCTTAGACTTCTATACAATCATTGCTCTTGCAACCTAGAAACATAGTCTCCACTTGTCACCTCTAGAATTCGTTCTGATAATTCAATCCTTTGGAAATTTGAAACTAACACTCTTCACAACTAAATCTACCCTCCTTCCAAACCACAAGGCCAAACAATGAAATGCAATAGAATGTGTTACTTTCTAATGCCACTCCTTACAACATGTCTTCTGGTAAAAATAGATACTTCAAATCCTTTAGATGCTTCTAGATGCTCCTACATCAAAAAGTAAGACAAAAATAAGACATGGAAGGGAATAAGATTGGGGAACTAAAATAAAAGGCTTATCCCCAATCTTTTGTGCGACATCATGTTCCCTCGCCATTGCATGTTGATAATATTTACACTCATGTGCAAGTTGGTTTCGACAAGGATGAGGACCAAGAATAGGGGCTTGAGAAGACATCAGAGCAATCAGTGAATTTATCTTTGCAACCATTAATGGTGGAAGGATAAGCTCCATAAGAGGGGCTAGAGAGGTTAGGGGTACACGATCCTTAACCTTGACAACAAGTACCTTCCCTCCTCATTCTTTTTGGGTAGGGGGAGGAACAAGAGGAACCCTCGAGGGAGAAGATGTCGAAGCAACACGTGAATGACCAAAAAAAAAAAATTTCTCACCCTTACTATATATAGTAGGGTGAGGCATGTCAAGAAGAATTAGAAGTTTGAAGACATGGGGTTTTGACTTCGTCAACATGAGGGCCTTTCCTTTTCTTGTGCTAGGCACAATCGAAGGAACAAAAGGCACTACTAGAGGTTGCAAGGGCTTGGAAGATTGGGGGGTATACTCAAGGGAGTGTGCTTGTCTTTAGCTCCCGAGGAAGAAGGCATAGAAGATGAAGCCCATTGTTACATAGGAATAGGTTGAAATGGGATTGAAGAAGAAGAAGGAATCAAGACCGAATCAGACACTAAAATCTCGGTCTTCTATTTATAATATGCTTGATATAACAAGTCACCATGAGGTAGCATGGGTCCCATCGGAGCAGACCATAAATGGTCAAGAGTGAAACCCCCACGTGACACCAACGGTTTGTACCCAGTATCCTGGATATTTTTCACCTTGCCCTCATGAGGAAATTTTAGACACTTATGAACAATGAAAGTGATTGTGTTGATAGAAACTAGCCAAGAAATACCTACTTTCACTTTAAACAAGTTAGACTCCGATATCATGAGAAATGTCATAGAGAAATATTTAGGTCCCATGAGTACTAACAAAGAGATAGATCCCAAAGGAGAGAGAGAAATATAGTCACATGTATAGATGGTATCCTTGCACTCATCGTATCTCACCCTATGTAAACCATTGACGAAGAGTGTCTCCTCGATTATAACATTGGCCCTATTAGCAGGGTCAACCATAATGCCATTAATGACATTACCATTGACTTGAGTAGGAATGTAGAGGGGAGAGTGCTCTCCATGATAAGGCAATTCATTGGGAATAAAAAATATGCTAGGTATCTTATCCTTCTGATGTGGAGGGGAGATATGAGTGATAGACACCATATTTACATACACGACATCATTAGACAATATAGAAGAAGAATAAGTGGTAATAAGGTTGGAAGAATGAGGTGGGAAGGGATTTGTGTAGATTTGCAATTGGTTATTGGCTTTGGCAACAAACTTGTTGGAGTTCTTTTTATTATCAAAGCAGATGTTACCACTATCTATGTGGTCCTAAATCATGTCTCAGGTGCACACAACACTTGGTGTCATGTCTGGGAACTCGATGGTATTAGTAGAACTTAAACACGTCATACTAACTAGGATATGGCTTATTGTTAGGAAGCAGTCTAACTTTCAAAAGGGTGATTAAGTTATCTTTCAATAATTTTTTAAGTACACTTGATTAAAATCAATTATTTTTGTAAAGAACCAGTTATGTTGTGACCCAAGAGTATTGTTTTCACTTGTTTGAGGAACAATTGCTATATTAGCTATTTATTTATTTCTCTTTGACCCTCCAAAAGAAGATACAACCTCAAAACTATCAGGATGTGAGGATGAGGTGGAAGCCCCATATTGAGCTAATGTCTACTAATAGTCATGTAGCATAGTACATGGATGAGCAAAGGAAGGATATTTCAACAAGGAAATTCATTCTCTCAATGTTGATTGAAGACTTCCCATGAACATCCTATGGATGTCATGGTAGAATAGGGCATAAGGGATTTGGGAAGAAATGGATTGATAATAGGAAATTAAATTAGTTAGCTTCTCATTCAGTTGTTGCATGCAATGGACAAGGTTAGCAATGGCGACCTTAGAGCCAATATTTTCTCGAAACTACTGTAAGAACTAATTTATAAGTTGATCAAAAGAAAAGATGGAATTTTCATGTAATGAGAAAAACTACTCCAATGCGGTCTCCTTAAGGGATCATAGGAACAATTTCACTAATAAATGATCCTGATGTAAGAAGTCACTACATAAAGTGGTAAAGGAATTGACACGTGTCCATGGATCTCCCTTACCATTATACTTATTGAATTTTGGTACTTCGATCCCTTGGGGTATGGGAGTGTTCAAGATGTTTAAAGTGAGAGGGCTACGATGATAGTATATGGTAAGATTCGATTGTGTGGTAACGTTAGTTAGGTTGGTGAGTTGAGATTGCATCTGACCCATGTTTTGCAACAAGGTGTTCAAGATGGGATTGAATGGTGGGGGAGGAAGATTAGCCATTGCGATAGAGACTTGAGGTACAAATCCAGGTGGAGGGATGTTACACCCTAGAGGATTACGAGACACATTAACCTTGGGATTAGTGGGAGACACAAACACAATGTTTGTGTTATGAGTAGAAGACACGAGAGGTATAAAGGGAGTAATATCCACCATATGCATATACACCTTAGGCATCAAAAGATTCAATTGAGTACTAGTGATATCCAATTGGGCATCTTGAGGTTGACTTAAGACTGACCTGTAAAGAGGTACATGAGAAGAAACTCAAGGCCCTTGTGATTTGAGATGAGTGAGTTTCTCATATTACTGTTAAAAGGAGCAACTTAAGCATATAGGTTATCATAGTTTAGGAAATCTTTGAAGTGTTTAAGGTTTTCTTCCAAAGATTGAACTTGCTCAAAGGGGACCCTAAGAGCAATTTCATAATCTTTAGAGGATGGAGACCCTGAAGGAGAATAACCTCTAAATACCGGTTGAGAGCTAGAAGGATTGGGATTCCCATAAAACATTGAAATAGGCTTGGTAGGACTATGTCGACTTGGGGGTATAGGAGCTCTTGGGCTTATTCTGACTATGTATCCAAAGGTTGTGGACTGGTTTGTGAAGCTCATAGAGGAGTACTCACAACACACAACCTTACAAGATTTAGAAGATGAGAGAAGATAGTACAAGAAGGATAAAAAAGGATTTAAATATTTTAGATGATGCTTGAAAATATTTTGCCAAA
Organism: Sequoia sempervirens; assembly: GCA_007258455.2. Lineage (NCBI taxonomy): Eukaryota > Viridiplantae > Streptophyta > Pinopsida > Cupressales > Cupressaceae > Sequoia > Sequoia sempervirens. Next base: position 58,040 of record VDFB02326116.1, read on the forward strand.
AGGTGTGTTCATTTCAGGTTCACCAAAATGTAGAGGAGGAAATTCGCTACTCTCAAGATGATGAGATCTCAAGGAGAAAATGGTCTCTCCACTACCTTAGTTGACACAACTCAAGTGAACTAGAAATAGAAGGATGTGAAATTTAACAAAGAACATAAAATATTTGTACCTTTCAGACATAAAAAAACAAAAAGTGTAGGGTACAAAGGTCTTTTGGACAAATCAACAACCTCTCTGTCTAGGATGATAGTGCAGATGTCAGACGAAAACACGTCGTTTCGGTGTCCTGTACAGATAGAAAACATGATTTGTCAGACATGAAAGGGGTGCAAAATATGAGCATACAAAATTAAAGGTACGAAAATAAAGATGTTGAATGGAAACAAGATGAAAATGACAAGGAGAGGTTTTAGATATCACTAGAAGTGTTTGATGACATTCAAGCTTGCTTCAAAAATTCCTTCCACCTGCACCTACACACACAAGACCAAAGAGAAATGTTTGGGTGGCTGTATAGGAGTTTGCCTTAGTCAAACCTGTATTGGTGTTTCCACCTCCATAGACAGCCTTAGACAAGATAATAAAAATAAACGTGAAATGATAAAGACAACCATATGCTAATAAAAAATAGAGATAAAATGCTCAATAAATATTTTTGAAGAGTTACCTTGTTCAAGCACCAAAAGTGAAGCTTGCTAGTACAACAAAGGAGTAACAAGAACCTCTAAGATGACAATGGCTTTCTTGAGCTCATTTTAAAATAATGGAGTGTACTTTGAAAGCCCCATGCTCTTTGCAAGATGTGCATAAAGAGGGATGGAGAGGAAGAAAAGATAACTGTGTGTTTCTTCAAGAGAAAGAATGAATGAACGAGCAGTGTATAATGAATTGGAGAATGAAGAATTACTTTCAAAATGAAAAAAAAGAGGGACTTTTTGGTCTAGGCAGCCTACTCGAACGATTCCCGATGGGGTTGCAGGTGTACAAATGCATTATGCAGCCAAAAGAGGACAGGTGTAATGTCTCAATGGCCACCTTAGTCATGGATTTTCACAATATTCTAGCATGGTTTGCGAACATCTTCACGACGCACATTGGTTTGTGGGAAAATCAGACTTAACAATTGAGTAATTGGGCATGCTAGATGGTAAGAAGTGGTTTTAAGTTGAGGGAGAGCATAATTATCTTAATTTATCTAAAGAGGAAGGCATATGTAATATGAAATTGCATAGGATGCAATTTATGACATTACAAGTAGATATAATTTATCTAGTGGACAAATATCCAGATGGTTCAAGCAAATGCAGATAGTAAAGAGTTTTTGGGATTCTTGCTCCATTTTGATGATTTTATTTTTATCAACATAGTTGTGAGTTATAACATTTTCCAAAAGTGCATAAAAGAAAGATAATTGTGAAGATTTCAAACAACATATAAATTTCTTATAATTTGATTACATCTACAACAACATTGCATAAAAGAGAGATTCATGGTTTTCCATCAATTTTGATAATTTCTTCTATATAATGATTAATTTTTCTTGCCCTTTGTTCCATGTCTAGGTGGCACCTTGAGCAAGTTAAGGCTTTTCCTTGTGTGAACAAGATTAGTTTGTGGATTTTTTCCACTATAAATGTTAACACCCAAGTTATAATTTTTCTTTTCTTTTTAAAGTTTTAAGAAAATTATTTTGGTGTGTTTGTTGGTTAAGGTCCTAATGTAGGATGAGTCCAATCCTAGGGCCATTGAGCAAACAATTTTTTTTAAAGTATGTAATATGGTACAAAGAAAGGAAGAGGATATTAAAATAATTCTTTTTTCTTTTATCCCAGGAGGAACTTGGTGTAAAAAAATAAGTAGCCATTTAAAATAGATATAATGGTCTAATGTAATAGAGCTCAACTATATTAGGTTTTGAACGACGAATTTATGCTAATCTATGTAATTTTGGATAGGTCAATTGATGGCAACAAGTATTGTGTTGAAGAAATAAAAATAAAAATATTATAATAATATAGTATTTACCCTAATTAACCCTAATCCTAAACATAAGTGAACATTAAACCTTATTGAAACCACCCTTAATTGAACCATAATCCAAGCCCTTAACCTAGTCCTAATTTATCTAAAATCATAACCCTAATCCAAACTTTATCTTTCAACCATAAATCTAACCCTATCCCCAATCTCAACTCTAATCATAACCGTAATTGAAAACTAAACCTTATTTAGTTTAAACAGTAACCCTAATTAATCTCAATCATTAGTAAAATAATAATAATAAAAATAATATAATAGCATAATATAATAATAATAATATAATATTTATTAATATAGTAATAAATTAATAGTAATATAATAATATTTTATTCTGTGACTGCCAAGCGGATGGACTCGGGCTTGGTGCCGTAGTGGGGTACATGGATGATGACATATGCTTGGCTAGTGTGGTCAAGACAATTGGCAGCAAAAGGCATTTATGTAACAAAGGAGATGAAAGAATTTGCAGTGGTTGATGGCTCTACATTTATGGTCTATCCTGAGGATAGGCTTGAAGGATGCAATGGGATGGTGGATGTTGTGCCGATGGGATAGTCACACAAATTATGGGTGGTGTGCCCATCATTTTAAATGCCGGTGTTCCTCATTTTCGCCAACAAAGATGATGGAAATTCCTGTGTGCCTCCAATCCTCAAGGAAAGCTAAATACTTTCTTATCCCCTTTCTTAGGATGAGATGACATCATCATATTTTTTAAGTCAATTAAATTAAGTTTACCAATGATTTAATTTATAACCCCTTAATAGAAATGGAATAAATCAAACACGATTAATTTCAAGGGTTAATCATTTCCCTTTTGTTAAATATTAATTAATCTAAGGTCACAATACGTTTGATTTGATTAATAGAGATTTGATGCCTATTTGATTCATAAACAATTAAATCTTTAATTTTGACTTTGCCCTTAATTGATTTATTGATCGTTACTTTTTTTTTAGATTGCAGGTATCTGTCTCCCTATAAACTGCAGTGCGCTTGGTAAAAAAATTTCACGTGACCGATGGTGTTGGTATGACATGCCCTCCGGTACCACGGGTCTGGGGGGAGATTAGACCTCGTGACCACTTTCCTGCAACATGATGCTTTAGCCAATCAAGCTACCCCCCTCGCCCCAATTTATTTATCGTTACTTAATTAGGATATAGTTGACACATTTCTCAAGGTGAGGTAGCACATCTTTTTCCATGACCTCTTTGGTTTAATTGGACCATTGGTTTATTTCACAACTTTTTTGTAAAACTTTGATTTAATTTTATTGCAACCTATATATTAGAATAATACTGCTGATTTTTATTTTTTTTGATACGTAAGGTAGGGAATTGTATTAATTATTATAAAATTTACATTTGTTTGCATAGTAGGAGATACCAGTCTACCATGAAATCTAAGCCTATCGGCTAACCTTCCATCCCGGGAGCAAGCTACGACCGGTTCCAAAATTGCAGTCCCACTACATGGCTTCAAAAAACCATCTACTATTATGATTTTAAACACAAAAAATTAAAACCAGAGGCCGAGCCTCACACGCCCGGTTCCGAATTTGCAGTTCCACTGCGTAACTTCTAAAAACCATCTAATATTATGATTTTAAACACAAAAATTTAAAACACGGAGGCTGAGCCTCACAAAAAGCCATTTACTTCTACCAACAGGGTGAAGTCTCCCACCCATTCCATCCCCTCCTCCGTCACCAGCCCCAACTTTCTTTTCAGGAATTCGACCGCCATGTCCGATAGCATTTTGTGCCTCATAAGCTCTGGCCCCTTGAGGTCTAAAATGAAGGGATAGACTTTAACTGCCTCATCCATCTCCCAAAGAAGGTCCAGGTCTGAGGGCGCGGGATTCCTTTGCCCTTGAAAGCCGCTTTCAGAGTCTTCTCTAACCCCCCTAGCAGGTCGCCTCAGAAAAGACGCTCCAACATTTCCTTTGCCTCCACCTTCGGGACTTCCAGGTTCAGAATTATAGCTAAGAACCGAGAAGAGATGTGTGCATTGTCTCTCACAAATTCCTTTCTATCTAGGTGGCCCTTACCTAATATCATTTTGACTGCTATCATTGTCAAGGGATCGTCCTCAAGTAGGATTCTCTTCAGCCTCTGATCAGTAATCTCCCGAAATGCTATTTGTCTCTCCGTTGCCACCAAGGAGACTGGAGTATCAACACTGAAACTTTCCAACCCCTCCGCTGATATGGAGATAGTGAATTTTGATCTACTCGTCCTCGCCATTTGCAGCCCTTTGGTTGACAGTTCCCTGCACAAAGACAACAAACAATCCAAATTTTGAAAACCATACTGTGAGAATGTCGTCATCTGTTCTCTTTAAAAATCCCGTATGTTGTAAGGTCAAGCCTCCTCCCACGAGACTGAAATAATGGTGAAGCAAGGCACTCTGTCCTTTCAATAAAAATTATCCTACGGCCTTCGGCCTTCATTTGGCTAGCTCCTCGTGAGGAGCAACTTCTGCCACTCGGCCCATCTGCTTAAGCTTTCATGATGGTCGTACCCTACGTGTCAAGCTGATTATGCTTGGATTCTTGTGTCATTAGCTTCTCCTGACGTCGTTGAGGACTCCCCTAATTTGGTGGACTACTAAACTTTGGTTACTTTCCTTCCTCATCCCTCCATCATTTTGGAGAGGGCTTGAAGTGATGTGGCCTTGCCACTGTGCTGCCACCTTACACACCCCAACCAACACCTCATTTCCTCCCTCTTTATTTGCATAATTTACCTTATTTCCATCGATCTCATGGATGAGTATGATAGGGAACTAGATGAGGGGCTACTGGGGGCCCATCTTGCCTCCCACAATACTGCTGATTATTTTATTATATATATATATATATGTGAACTTACTATTGGATTTATATACGTAGGGTTGAGTCAAAGGAAATGAGAAGTTGCAGGTTTTAATGTTTATATATTTGCATTAGAAGAGTTATATTGGGGAGGGAACCTCCCATATATGGGAGACACCTCCCTTATGGGAGTCGCCTCCCTTTGCTTTGGGAGGTTGTAGCCAGGGTAATCCCTTGTTTTCCCTCCCTTTTTGTTTTTTTCTTTTTTTAACAGTTTTTTTAAAATAAATCCATCATTTTGATATAAATATAAAGAAGAAATATATACTTAAGGCATATATATTATATATACATTTACTACTTATAAAATTTATATATTTTCATTATATTTACAAAATAAATTTATTTAATAAAACCTATTTTATGCTTGAGCACTGATGCACATCCTTAAATCAATAATATATAAGCATATTTGAGTATGATGAAGGTATTTTTATATACTTTCTTTCTTAAATGAACTCTCATATAATTTATTTTTATTCATTTTCACTCAATTAACATATCAGCCACTTAATACTCAACTTTCCTATTTTGCAAACTCAAATGACATCTTTATTTCTTTAAATTCAAACTTGAATGGACATATTATACATTTTTTTAATCATTTACAAGGAAAGATACATTATGTATTTAAACCTTCTTGAGTCTTCACAATAAGATTTCGTAGTCTTTTACTATAATATTAGAAGATTACAACTACTTTCTTAATAAAGAGAGAAAATAATAGTTTAGACATTAATATTTCTTCTCAATAAATTCTTTACCAAAAAAAAACCTTCAAGGAGTTTTTGGCTCCAATATTTCTTCCACAACAATACAATGTTAAGAGTTGCAATGCATAGCATACCAATGAATAGAAACTTGCTATCCACCCTATTATAAATGAAATCATCAAGCCTCTTAGGGATCTAGCCATTCCCCCAAGACCCAAGGTTTTCAAGTGAATATAACATTTACCAAAACCAAATTATCCCATTTTTCAAACTAACATACTAATGCATTCCCTAGTCACCAAATGAACTTGTTCAACATTCAAAACAAAATATATAAGTTTCAAAACTAACACAAAGTGAGAAGGGTGAATGGAAGATTTATCTCTCTACACGAGGTTGTAGGGATGAGTCTTCTCTTTGCTCTAAATAACCAACTCCAAATTTACAAGAATCTTCTATGTCTCTTCACAATCCACTCCCAAAACTCAAAAAAAAATGAAAATAAGGAAGGGAGAATCCCCAAACTCCCCATCCAATGAAGGATACATAATATTTTAACACTTGAATCCCTTGAATGGGGAGGTGATACTTGTCACCTTCCCATTCATTCCTCACTACACACTCTCTCATAAGTGCTCACACAAGTGTGAGACTTTCAGAGGTGTTGAGTGTAGTTGTACACTCCACCCAACAACTCTTACAAGGTGGCTTCACACATGTGGAATTCTTGTTTCTCTTCCCAAGTTCATTAATGAACTTTGGGGAGTGGGGTGTGAGAGTGACAAATCATTTTTCTCAACTCCCAATGACTCAAACTCGCCACATTCATTCATGTGAACTTTTGAAGGGTCATATCATGCCCTAAGGACAATATCATGTATCCAAGAAGTCCCCTTTCCATAGGTATAGACCCTAGGGTTCTATTTTTTACAAAGACGAATAAAATTGACTATACAACACCTTTTAAAGACCCACTCAAACACAAGTCTGAAATTCAAGACTCAATTAAGGGTTCCCAAACTCTAATCCCACTTACACACTTAATCACATAAATTCACACTTAAACACCTCATAAAACACACTTACACATAACTCACAAGAATTAGCCCCATAAACACAATTGCACATTAACATAAAATCCCAATTACTTTCTAAGTAATAGGTTTTGAAATTAAAAATTCATAATGAAGTATCATATTAGGCTCTAAATGGTTCCCCCTTTTCTATTGGCATAATTTCCTGCACATTAGTCACCACAATAATATATCCAACATACGAGCATGGTTAGGTCATAATAATTGATCACATTATTAGTTAGTTTAAATTTTCAAAAAAATTAATTGTTGATAATTTATCTAACTGATATCTTATACAATATAACAAAATTTAGCTTTACCTCAAGGTGACTAAAATCATCAATGTGGGATTACTTAACCAATCAAATTTACCTTTAGCTTGGGTAGGGTTACCTTCATGCATGCTTGATCATGATTGTCCATCTACCCTGTATAGTTACTCAGAAGGTATTGAAGAACTTGGTTCATCCTATGGCTAACATCTACCTTAGATAACATGAAACACATTAGTAACTCATCCAAATAATAACACAAATTCTCTCTTCTAGGTTAGTTTAATTCATTCATTGCAAGGTAATTATTTATCAAAACTAAATTCATCATTGTATATTAAATATTAACTCAACTGAATAGTTACTTTGCTAATTCTAATATTGCACAATAATTTACCTTATAATTTCTAAGATGTATTTAAGAATTACATGTGCATAATGTAACCATTCCAATTAGGTAACAACCTTGAAATATAAATCTTGAAATGAAATACAAAAGTTATTGGGGTCAATCATAAAACAATAGTTATACTCACATTATGGTGTTTAGAGAGAGAGGAAGAAGATAATATTTATTTGGCTCACTAATGTGTCTAATGACATCCTTAATCATCACAATCACTCAATACTTTATGAATCACTCTTGATCACATTATCTTAATATTATCTTCTTCCTTAATATTAAGACTTCAAAATTTACGAAAATTTAAGTAAAAAAATTAGAAAAAAAATCTTTAAATTTGGTTATTTATGTTTTAAAACCTTTAAATTAGAAGTTGTATAACTAAAATTTGCATAAATTTTGTATTAAAGGTATTTATTTAGTCTATATAATTAATAAATTTTAGCAATTATTTAGTCCCTTTTAAAAAAATTTAAGTTTGAAGTACTTGTGTATCAAATTTATTCATTTTATCCTAATTTAGTTATATTTGGATGAGAAATTGAAGATAGTTACACTCAAAATTTGAAGATGCAACAAAATCAAGAGTAGTAGTGCTCTAAATCTAATTTCTAAACTACTATTTTTTTTGAAAATGGTAGGTATTAAGTGGTTTAAAAGGGGAGCCACACAAATTGGCCTTTTTACAAAAAACATAACATAGCGTCTGGTGTGAGAGAGAATTTCAATTTTCTCAATAACAAAATCAAGGTGAATGGAAAGGTTAGATACCAAGACTATGAGCTCAAAGTTGTTGATGCTTGGAAGATTAATGTTGATGTTTATTCTCTCTTCATCCCAATAAGGGGCCTAGAGATGGTATCCATTGGAACCTCCCTCCGCATGGGTGGGTTAAAATCAACTTTGATGGGGCGGCCAAGGGAAATTCAGGGCCAGCTGGGTGTGGGGGAGTGATAAGGGATGAGAATGTCATTTTTATTGTTGTGGTGGCTCTCCCCTTGGGCACCCAGACCAACCACATTGTTGAAGCCATAGGGGTTTTTCAAGTCTTGAACCTTGCCCGTCAGTTGAACTTCAAAATTGTGTGGCTTGAAGGGGATTCAAACAACATAATTCAATGTATTAAAGGCCTTCAAAAACCTTCATGGACTATAAAGAATTAGATAAATCTTTCTAAGGAGATTATTAATAACTTTAAAAAATGCTTTATTTCCCATGCGTATAGGGAAATTAACACGGTGGCTGACTTTTTTGCCAATAAGGGTGTTCAGGCGAAGGACAAGGTGATGTGGCAAAGGAGTGATGAGTTGGAGATTGATGTCACTACCATATTAATGTATGATAGAATTCACAGGAAGGTTCAAATTCCACCTACCAATGTATGATTATGGGTGTTGATTGTAAAGTCATGCAATCTCGGGACTATTGTTTAATAATTCATCATCGTTGGCCGAAGCACAACAATATTAATTACTATTCTAATCTTTTGTGCTTTGCATGCTTTCTGGGTATTTTGTTTACTAGTTTAATTGGTTTTCTGGAGTCTTCTAAACAGGTCTACAATTCAAACAACATGGGTGGTGAAATTCACAGAGTGGAACCGAAGGATTGTGAGGAGCTAAGAAACACTAAGGTTTGGGAAATACTGGAGAAGGGCGGGATAACCAAATATATCGAAAAACTCCATGGCTGGGACCCGAACGTCACTAGGCTTTTTGCCAAGGATTGGAAGGATGGCGAGATTTTTTTTTTTGGGAGAAAGGTTAGTATTGATGAGCAGTTAATTGTTGAGGTTATGAGGCTTTCCATTGAGGGCATTAAGTTTTACAGGGACAGGAAACTCTTCGACTAAGTGGTGTAAAAATTTCCGAAGACAGAGAAGGAAAAGGACCTGCGAAGGACTACCAAAAGTAGTTACGATTCTTTGAAAATCATCTCGCATTGGAGGAAGGTGTTGAGAGTGCTAATGGAGTACATTACCCTAGATGGTCATTACACTAGGGTTTTTGGGTACCATTTTGTGCTCCTCAACCATTTCCAACATCAGGTTAGGATTTCCTTCCCTTTCTATCTTGCTACCTCTCTGAATGCTAGTCTTCAGAACTATAGTCAAAATATGATTAGGCATTCTATTCTTCATGACGGTTTGCTTGTTTTCATCTTTGAGCATTTCAAAGCTATGTCGAATTTGTCCCACCAGACCCCTTCTTCCAGGGGAAGGGCTGCAATTAAGGGAAAAGGTAATTCTAGTGTCTCTCCCCAGGAGAAAGGTAAAAGAAAGGTCTCAGAGGATCCTTCTTATGATAGTAATCAGGATGATTCGCAGTCGACCCCCTCGTCAGATTACTCTAGTTACCTTGCCACTAACAGAGAAGATAGGCCCCATTATCCCAGTGATCTCAAGGCAAATGACCATTACTTTAAAGCTGAATGTGAATTTCCCGATGACATTCTTGCTATTGCCTGTAATGGGTCTGTGAATTTCTTTCGGTTAATCAGATGGGTGTTTTTTGAGATTAAGGAACTTAAACTGAATCAGAGGGCTATGAACAGTAAACTGGATAAGGCTGAAAAGAGCGACAATAATAATAGAGACAGAGATAAGGCCACCGACTTATGGACTGAGGAAGAAAAGAAATACATGGTGGAGTGCCTCAAGAAAACTGTTGAGGATTTGCAGCAATTTAAGAGCAACCGTGATGGTAAGCTTTCTGGTATGGAGGAAAATATTAAGAACATAAAAGATTCTATCCACAAGGTGTTGGAAATGAGCCATAGAATTTTAAAATCTACTGCGAAGACCATGAATATGATGGTTGAGAATCTGGAAAATGCCTATCACGTTAGGACTGCTGTGTATGTGGATGTTGAGAAAGAGGAAAGCTGGGTGGAAGATGTGGGACCGAGTAAAAGAACCAGAGCAAACCTGAAGAGGAAGGCTGATTAGGCTCTTGTTAACATTCAAGAGATTAAGAAAGTTGCTTTAAATATGAACAAACTTGAGCAGGAGGCGGCGGATATCCTTAGGAATCTGGCTAGTGGCTGGGCTTTTGTTGGCTTTTTGTTGACTTTTTGCTGTGCTGCTTTGGGTTGGTTCCTTTTTCTCTTCTTTGATGGCAGTTGTTTGTTCTTTTTCTTGATCCTTTTGTTATTGTATCTTTCTCTTGTTTACTGTTAAGGGTTTCAGGGTCGCTTCAAAACTTGTTTGTTCCTTAATCAAATACATAGTGTCTGGTGTGACCCCCCAAAATGTTAGCATTTTTTTAGTATTTCAAAAATCAATTTAGTGAGAAATTAGATAGCGCCATGTAGTTTATACCTAATTTTTTTTCTAATTTTTTAATGAATATATGATTTTTTACTATTTTTCAAAGTGGATACATCCTAAAAGTCAAAAAAATGAGTGTGTTCCCCATAATTTTAAAAAAAACTAATTGTTATTTTTTAAATATATGTAGAATGGAGTCTAGTTTCTAAAAATGTAATTTATTTGAAATTTTGATGAACGGTTAAAAAATAAAGTAAAAAATACCACACATTGGTTTTTCACAAAAAATGGATACACTAACAAAATAAATTAAAGATGAAAACCTTAACATACTCAAAACAGGAAAAAAATTACATGGTTAGATATCTAAGAGAGAGCTTAACATTATTGTGGTATTTTTTGACTTGAAACATGTGCAAACCTGATGGGGAGCATGCTCAGAATTATGTCAATTTTTTTACTATTTACAAAAACATGCCTTTGGATGTTGAAAAGTCACTCCAAACCTTTGGGTTGGAATACCAAGGAAAATCTAAGCCAAAGTCTTGGAAATTTCGAAAGAAAACAATATCACCCTCACATTATTGTTTGCTTTCTCTTTCTCTTTCTCTTTCTCTTTCTCTTTCTCTTTCTCTTTCTCTTTCTCTTTCTCTTTCTCTTTCTCTTTCTCTTTCTCTTTCTCTTTCTCTTTCTCTTTCAATGAAACTATATACATGAAATAAACACTTAAGTGATATTTATATATGGACATTTACTTTCTTATACTTTAAGTTATATTTCATGTATATAGTTTAAGGATGTTTTAGAATGGTTTTGGATCTCTAGGAGTTATAATGCAAATTATAAGTTTTGGAGGATCTTATAGTTTTTTAGACTTAGTTGAATTTTAGTAACCAACAAGTCAAACTTCAGTAATCAATAGGCTCCCATCATCTTTCTCTCTCTATCTCACTCTATCTATATCCCTTGCACTCTAGACCTCTCTCTCTCCCTATCTCCATCCCTTTCTCTACCTCTCTCCCTTGAGTGCAAGGTCTCTCTCACACTCTCTCTCTCTCTCTCTATATATATATATATAGTGTAGAAAAATGTATCCTTTTACATTTTGTCAATTATTTGGGCCCTCCTAATCAAAATGGACTTAATAATGCCTTAATTTAGTGTTGATAAATGTACACCTTTAAATTTTCACACTTATTTGGGCCTTCTTAATTAAATTAAGCTTAATTATGCCTTAATTATCCCTTTTATTCATTTAAAATCCTAATAAATTACATTTTCTGAAGGGGAAACCTGACAATAATTAATGCCTAAACATAAAACTTTACCTTGAGTAGTGTGTGTTCCAAGAATAGGGACCTCAAACCCATTCACCCATGGGCGAATGGGTCCTCCCTAGACCTTTGGACCTAAATTTAAATTATGTTTTTTGTGGTATTTTAACATCTCTAAATCCATAATTCAATGTCAGCTTGTGACATTTGAATTTTGAGAAATTAAGGATACATACCTATAAATACAAGGTTATTTCACTAAGTTTCACCTAGCATTTTTCAAGATTTACAAGAGCATTTTAAGAGCAACCAAAGACATTCAAGAGAAGATATATTAGAGATTTATTGCAGCATTCAAGATCTATTCATCATGTCAAAGTATTCTTCCATCATGCATTTTTTTGGAGCTAACATTGTGATGTAGGTTTCAAGATCAATCCAAGCATTCAAAGCATCAATTTCAAGTGTCAAGATCCACATCCAATTCAGCCATTTCATGCAAGTTGCAGGCTTCCTAAGATCTCCATTATCAAGGTTTCATTCAAGGGTTTTTTGAGTCTTAACATAGCTTTGTTCATTCTTCATTCCCTCTTTCATTCCTTATTTCAATTCAAGGTTTGATTCCCAAAATGGGGTTTGACCAAGGAAAACCCCCATTCACCCAAAAAAAACATTTTTCTCTCTTGTATGTGTAATTGTAGATTTAGGTTGAAGAAGGATTGAAGACATTTTGAAGTGCAATATTTACAAAGTTTTCAATTTTTTTGTCAAATCACAAAATCTAACCTACAGATCTAATTTCAGAATTTTTGAAATTGAAACTTGGACAAATTAGAAGCTATAGATCTGTGTTAGAGGCTCTTGAAAGTTGTAGAAAAATCCTGAGCAAAGACCCATTCACCCATGGGCGAATGAGTCCCAGTCAACCTTTAGAAACTGCCTCTTGGTGATTGGTAAACACATCTCTACCCTTTTCAAATCTACATTTGGTTTTTTGGTTATGAAAATATTGAGTTTAATCTTGTTGTTTCAAGTATTATATTGTATTTTGGAGTTGATTTGCTATTTTTTGTTTGACCTTGACCCCCGTCCTTCATTCATAAGGAAATCTAAAGATTCTCACATGGACTTGATCCACCTACGGGTTGTTAGTCAATTCTTTGTGGGGATCTCATTTCGTAATGAAATAAAGGAAAATAGGTCTATCTATTATCATTTTGGTGAACCTCCCTCTCATAGCATTCATAACTTGCTGATTTGGAGTCCATTTTCAACCCTAGATCTAGGTTTTGCATTCATTTGCATTGCATTGCATTCATTTACATCTTATTTAGGGTTGTTCACTTACATTAGTTTGCATCTCATTTAGGGTTTTAGGTTTGCATTTTTGCATTCTTTAAAATCTAGAAAATTCAAAAATCTTAGTCATTTTGCATAGTGTTTACATAATATTGCATGATCATTCATGTACATTAGAAAATTGAATCAAAATTGCATCTCAAATTAGGTATTCTTGCTTGTCATTTAGCACTATTTTGCACTTGCATTTGGACCTCATTTTACAGAAATTTGAAATTGTAACTTATTGTCTGAAATCGAAATCTGAAAACCATAGAAATAATCTCAGAAACTTGAAAATTATTTTTTTTAAACTCTGAAGTGAGACCCATTCACCCATGGGTGAATGAGTCCCTGATAAGGGATTTTTATGAATTTCTAAGCATTAAAACTACTATTCCTACCTTTTGTGTTTCTATATTCAGTTTGTTGTTTTAGTTTCTAAAATTTATGTTATCTGAAATTGTTCATATTAAGCTTAATTGGTCAAATTAAATGCATTGTTTGAATTCAAAATTGCATGTAAAAGATATCATTTTGAGGTTTTTGCATAGCATAATTAGAAAATTATCTTGCTTCAAATTTGAAAATTTGTAATCTCTTTGCATTTCAATTCATTCTTTCATAATGGACATGTGCATTGGTAATATATGAAAGTCCTTAAGATCTTTATTTGATGTCTCAAGTTATGTTTTTGGTAATGACCCTAATGCAATAGAACCTAATCATGCTCAACCAACCCCTAATGAATGTACTCATGAAGTTGACATCTTAGGTGAAGATGATGAAAGCATGCATAATTTCATATGTGATTACCTTGACAACCTTGAGAATAATGCATCATTTTACCCTTCCATGCAACAACCAACGCCTCCTCCTATTCCACCATTAGAGATGTTTGGTATTTTACATCCTGAGATTGAGTCACAAACCAAGTCTAAACCTCCAACCATGAGTGAACCTAGTTCCTCTAACCAAGTGCATATTCATCCGTTTTACACTAATAAAGTCACCAACACACCCATAAACCTAGAAGAGACTTATGGCCAAGGCTTTAAGATGTTAGCTAAACAAGGATGTGACACAACAAATGAGCATGAGATTCATAAGTTGTTAGAACAAATCCTAATTGAAGATACTAAAGGTTTAGGATATCAAGATCTCCTCCCTCCACAATGTCTAAGGAAACAAGTGTCCTTCATAATGAACAAATCCCTCACAAGGATGATAGGATCATTTTAGGTCCTCCTCCTTCAAATCCACCTCAACAAGCTTCTCAAACAAGTAAGAAATCCAAACCTTATAAATTCAAAGAGTTGTCATTCCTACATACTAAAACAAAAATTGAACAACAAATGGAGCAACTCCTTCATCTAGGATGGATTAAACTACCACCTCCCACTAGAATCAACAAGCCTAAGAACATGAATTATTGAGCATATCATAGAACTTGTGGGAATATTACTGATGAATGTCGGGCATTAAAGCTAATATTGAGTGATTTTTCTCCTCCTAACATTTCTACAATGATTGGATAGCAATTACATGAACTTTTCTCGTTGCCATGTGGTAGTTGTAGGATCATAGTATACTCACTATCACATGTTTTACATTCATTGCAAATCATTTTCTATATTGCAATGAGCTCATTCTCACCACTTATCTTGGCGCATCCTTGTCCTACACTTAGTGGGGGCAAGGAGTTAGATAGCCTTGTCCTAGTTTGGTACTTGATGTTGTCCCTTTGGCTAGTTGTCTACCTTCCACATACGATGGACAAGATTGGGATGCAGATTACTTGCTATAGGTTGAATCGCATGTGCCTTACTAGTCTTGTCTTTGTTTTTCTTTTCATGTTCTTTATGTGATTGCATGTTCATAATTTGATCCCATGTATTGTTTTGTTTAATGTTCCTTCATGTTCATTCCTCTATTTGTATCTACATTCTTCTATATGTCGTAAACCTTTTATCTTTTCTTTTGACTTGTGTTTTCCTTTTGGGGATGACACAAGGCATCGAGACATTTAGGTCTCGTCCATGTCGACCCAAAATATTTTTTTTTTTTCTCTCTATGTGTCATTCTTCTCATTCCATGAGATAATTTGGGGAATGATGGAATTTTTGAGCTCTATAATATCATTGTAGCAAAGACATACGTTGACCCCAAATCCATGGGTGTGTTTGGGATTTCATTTTGGGGGAAACCCCTT
>VDFB02326117.1:0-25205 GCA_007258455.2 Sequoia sempervirens
AGGCAATCCTCACCATATCGGTGCCACTAGATTTTTCTTTCAATTGAAAAATTATGAAATCAAGGCCAACATTTTCAAATGCATTATCACCTTGGTATCTACATATATCCTCTACAATATATGTGCTAGTAATATTCGATAAACACTCATTAGGGTTGTCTTCAAATAGAGGATTATTCCTACACCAATAAACATCCTCCCTTGTATCCTCAGTATCAGGTGTAGGCTCATCAAATAAAGAGTTTTGTAATATCTTGAACATAATTAGATGTATCTCATCATCTAAATTATGGAAAATTCCTTGACCTTAGCCTTCGAAGCATTCAAAATCAATATAGTCACATGAGGAACAAATAGAAGTGGATTCACCAACTTCTTCATCACTTATGCTCATAACAATTGATCCATTCTCCAAAAATTCTTCACATGAAGAGAATTGTTCACTTCCTAAAAAAAAATCCCTTCAAGGCTATTGATATACCCGCTACTAGAAGTTATGAATTCAATCTCTAACTCATAAGAGGAATCATATTCAACCAAAGATTGTGCCAACTCAACTTCACCTCTTTGACTCCTTGCTTGAGCCTTTTCATAAACATCAAAAGTATCCCCACTATCTAGTGACACATGATTAATTCTAGAAAAATGCATTTGTGCAGTTTCATGCATCTCCTTTGTAGACTCGTGGCTTAAGACATCTAGAGGGGAGTAATGATAGATGACCTCCTTGAATTCACATTTTGTTTCTTCATCCTCATCATTTCCAGGTGCATCTATCTTGAGACTGTGAAATAACAACACTCAATAGCTAATCGACCTGATACCAATGCTCCCTATGGATTTGGCAGTGTTAATCTTTATCTATCCTCATTGTGACAACCACTATCCATATTGTGGGAGGTAATGGGATACACACACCCATGCTTGACCTATTCAAATATACTTATCCAATCCATCACTTGGTAAATGCTTTGAGGCTTCATATCTTCAGGCCACTAGCTTGATCCTGATGTGTAGGCTTCACAAAATAGATTAATACACATTTGTTCACCTGGTCTAAACCCTATGGGAATTTCCATTAAAGTATCCAAGAACCTTGAAAACAAGTCATATGCTAACTCATTTATATGCCTCTTTATTTCATATAACTTTCCAATAGATAGCATCAAGTTCATCCCTCCCCTGCATGGCTGGTTACAGGTTGATGCTTACTCTGCATTGCTTGATGTAAGAACAATATCTAAAAGATCCTCATCTTGATGAACATTTTTTCTTTCTAATTGACCCGGCCGGATTGTCTAGACATTACTAGAACTAGCAGGATTGGTCACTACGAATCTCTTCATAATTGAGTATTTCAGATTATTTTCAATATTTACAGCTTCTTGGTAAGCTTACTGTAATGTAACTGGCTCTTTGTCTCTCAACAAGAAACTCATATTTTTGTCAAATTCTCCTAAGTATATAACCAAAAACTCTACATCATTTGGTGTTATGTATTCAGGGATATCATTTATTTCCTTTGCAAATCAAAGATTGAATGAAGGGACCAATTCATCTTTACTTATATGGACTTGCATAAAGTTTTTTCTTACCACACCTGAATTGATCCTATTACCAAATTTCTCAAGGAAAGCATCCTTGATTTCATTCCAACAGTGTATTGAGGTGGTAGGTAGAAAAGAGAACCAATCTCTTGCATCTCCTTTTAATGATTGAAAAAAAAGTTCATCACCACATCTACAAAGTCAACCTCATAATCACCCATTACATCTACAAATTCTTGCAGATGTTCATTTATTGATTCATATTTTTCACCACTAAACTTTGGTATCTTATCCCTGATCTTGGGTGGCATAACATTCAAATAGCCACAAATATTGTCAAATTTGATAGCTCTGTACCTATCAATATAGAAGCCATACTGATGGGGCCAAGGCTATTTGACTTGTGTATTTCTATCCATGTTTGCACTAGATGGCACAAATTGACAACTCACCCCTAAATCTTAAAAGGAATTCTAAAATATTTATGAAATTTATACAACACAACTCTATTTCCTTTTGCAAATAAAATCCCAAGATCTTAGCACAAGTATTCCATACAAAGGCTACCTAATATCTACAATATGACATGCTTCTTGCACTTTACTATATAAATTTCAATTTACGTATGCAGCATGCTAAAAATCTTGAATATTCTCTGATCTAGTGCTAAATAACCTATTAGGGAATCATTTTCATGTCAAGCATTGGAAATTTATGATGATATTATTTGTAAAATTCTCAAAATTCTTTCAATTTTTACAATAGTACCTATATTCTAGCAACTATGAAATGTTTCTTAGCATTAAGGACAAAGATTTGAAAACTTGATGTATGATTGAACATGTTCTTTGAGGCAGAGTCACCACCTCCCTTCATAGAACAAAGCTTCAAATAAGATGAAGCTTCTTTTGAAAAATTAAATAGGTTGTAGGCTATCTTCCACAACAGAGTCACGTTCAGATCCTTCAATGCCTTTTGTGCATAGATTGTAGGCCAGGTTCAAGAATTTTAGAGCATCTAGATTAAATCACAATTTGAATCTACATTTTGTATATGTTCCTTTTGGAGAATAAGAAGTCCCCAGCAGAGTCTCCATTCTATTGGTGTTTTCCATTGTACCTAAGACATCTCTAATGAATAGCCATTTCCTATAATCAAGACTCTTGAAATGAATGGCCAACTAACAAGATCTAGTCAAAGGTTGAGATCTTCTGCACTTTAGGCTTTGTGGGACCAAGGAGGGTATTCCTAGTGTGTTCATTTAAGATTTAGATATGTTGAGCACATAAATACACATATCACATTTGAATGAAGGATCATTATGCAACAATTATTGAGAAATTGGCTTGTTTCTAAGTAATCTGCTACCCATTCATCAAAACAAGTACATCATTAATGGGAATTGACATACATGAACATTTGAATCAATGAATTTTAAATGAAATTAAATGCTAGTTGTAGGTTGGTCATTGAATGATTAATTAACCCCTTAGGTAAATCATTAAGGAGCATAATAGTATCATATTTATTGGGAAAAAATGAGTCACATATGTAAGAATCAATAAAACAGAGATGACCTAATAACTAAATGGAATAGACTACTCACACAATACTTTGCATCATGGAGCTCAAATTATCTGATACATCACTACTTATGAAATCCTTTGAAAATGAACATAAATTCATCACCCCATCCAAGTATTTAATTGATTACTTGAATCAAAACAAAAAAAAAAGACATGCATTCAAACAAATATTCAAAGTATAATCGAAATACCATTAATATTTCATTCAAAATTCACCCAGACTTGTAGAAGGAGAGAAATATAATCAAAATTATATATATTTACTTGTACTTGAATCATGTCTAAGAAACAATTTAAGGTAATTGCATAAGTTCATTCATAAAGCTCAAAGATGACCAACTATTCTATTCCTATCTACCTGTATATGTTCAACCAAAAACCTAGCCAGAGTCTATTTTTTTATCCCCCTTTTCCCAAAATGAGCCTTGGTTTCCCTTTTATAACATAAGGGAAGTGAAAAGCTTTGGGCTCAGACATAGTTTCAATAAAAAAAATTTATTTGATCAAAATTTCAACTACATTTTCTTTGCATTCTAAAACCCCACATGTTGAATCTTTAGAAAAAGGTGCAACTGGGGAAAACCAAAATATAACTGCCAGCCGAGAAGAGAAATGCAAATTGCTGCCAAAAATCTACTTGTCACCATCAACTCCACCATGAACCAAGTAACCAAAATTCCATATACACAAGAGGACAAAACCACCATAGCCAACTTCATGAACACAAAAAATTAAAATCCCACACACAAAAAATACTCAATTACTTGTCACCCCACCATCACCAGTTCCATGCCCACAATACACATGGCCACTTCTTTTCATTTCCAGAGGAAGGGAGGACACCTTAGCTTCCTTCTCTTTTCTTTCTTCATTCATCATGGTTCTAGTGGAATAATAGATGACCTCCTCATGAGAGGGCATACCATCATTCAACAGCCAACACCGACCGTAAGCGTAGTCGACCTCTGCCACTATCGAGGAGCTACTCATGGAGAATTTCATACCCCATAGAGCCAAGCAAGTACACACATACCTTAATTTATGTTTTGACCTAGTAAGAGATCGCGATCGGACCTTTTCCTCTATCGCTCATTCCTTTTGTAGCATCACCCTAAAATGTAGTCTTTTGGATCGCATTCTACTGGTGGCGCCAGTCTGGCTTTTCGAAGAAGTACCTTCCTTCTTGAAGCAGTGGCAAAACCATGTGCATCGAATCGCACCGTGTGGAACCTCGATGAATAGATTTCCTTACATTGGTTTGCTTATCATCTTTCGGGATAACTACCACACTAGAAAAATGCAACTCCAAGCAGTGATGCATAATGACAAAAATAAAAACTACCTCTATTGTATTTATCGAAAGGAAGCAATGGTGTCCACACCTAGTGTTTATTGCACATGTGTGTAACCCCAGCAGCTTGTTGGAAATTCTTGTAATCGGGCATCGCTTAATTCCTGGGCTAAGTCCATAGACTATCCTTGATGATTACCAACATTAGTGTCGCTTTTCGCACTAAGATTGACTCAATTTCTCTAAGGATATTAGCCATTAATGCGTGTTGGTCGTACGTAGTAGAGACAATCCTCACATGCCATTTTTCCAACTTTGAATTCTATTCGCCAATCTTTTGCCTTACGGATGATCATATAATGATCCTTTGTTTGATTGCCTTTGATTTCGCAAGTAGTGTTTCTCACCGGGCGTTCTCAACCAACCATTCTCATCCATGTCAATCAAACTCGCTATTGTGTAGGGCTCCACAAACCGAAAGCAAGTGGGAACAAAATAATATCTCATTGATCTCACTGGTTTTAACCATCATTCACTTTCATTCAACGAGCCAGTGGGGAATGGTGAAGATCATTTCACCCACTTAATCTCAACCACTCATTGAACATGTGGTGTGATGGGATCGATAGTGGGGAATGGGTTCAAGACTTTGCACCAACACGCTTCAGCCTTCTTTCCTCGAATTCTCACCGCATTTAACTTCTTGTCACTTAACTCCTATAGGCTGGCGAGGTATGGTTGAGATCTTTTCCCCAATCTTTGAATCTTAAAATCTACACATTTCATAATGTTAGCATTCAATGGATAGACTGACGACGATGTGACCACCGAGGTTAATGGCTTAATGCTTAAGTCTTCAGGTTAAATTTAAAACCCAACCCCTCGTAAAAATACTTGATGTGTTCGCGATCGGTTCCTGGCCAATAGGGGTTGGTAAACGATGTGCTAGATGGTTTTGAGATATGATTTAAGTGATCGGCGAACCAAGCAGGTCAACCTAAAAATTTTTTTTTTTTAGTTTTACATGAATAAAACCCTACTAACCTATTAGGATAAGGTTTTATCAAAGAGGCTAACCAGACTCATGGAGAGGAAAAATCCATTAGGATTTTAGAAGCTCTAACAGTCCTGCCAAGCTTAAAAATTAGTATTTCCAGAGTTTCAGAGTTTATTCAAGTATACAACACACTTCTAGGTGCACACCTTTTGTTTCACAGTCTTCTATTTAGTTTTGTTTTCACTTCTAGGTCATTTAGTATATGTTTGCATATCACAATGTGTTTTCAAACAACTTGCATTTCAATAGTTTGCATTAATAATCAATAGCTTTCATTATTTTATTGCATTTAGATCACTGCATTTAGACATATTTCATCCCTTTTCCATTAATCTTGAGTGTAGACATTAGCATTTTGGCCCCATGTCCTCTCCTTTCAAGTGAAAAAATTAGAAGAGTTAGAGGAACCCTTATGTAACCAAAATCATTGTCCACAATTTGGACAATGAATAAATATTTGTTGCAAGATAGGTTCTTTGAAGAAATAGACCAATCAATGGATCTATGGCCTTTATCTATGCCTAAATGGTGATATTCTCAGCCACTAGGTAGGGTTCTTATAATCGTTTGTACATCCTCTGGAACCATGTGTTGAATAAGGGGTAGTGGTTCATGTGATTCCTTCCTAATCAAGGTAAATTGGTGATATAAGATAGTTGGGTCTACGTAGACCTAGAATTGGTTAATGAAGGCATCCTCTAAAATTTTCCAACTAAGGATGGATCTAGTAAGCAAGTTAAGGTATTGATTGTAGGCCATATCTCCCAATGAATACGGAAATAATCTACATGCAACATCATGGTGTGTTATTTAAGCCCGAGTGCAAGCATCTTTGAATGCCTGAATGCAACACTCTTCAACACTTTGTGACTCTCCATGGGCATACCTAGGATAAAAATTCTCTAGATTCTTAGGCATATCATGTATGCCAACAAGAATGGTTCCTAGTGGTGAGGGATTGCTTACAAAGAAGGCCATTGGTAGCAATGGGTTGGGCTGTGCCAGCTATGGTATTAACGAAAATCCTGGTGGGGTAGGTGGTGATGATAATGATGGTAGGATTAGGGTCCTATGGGTTCTAGGTCTAGTAGAAGATCAGAGTTAAAATAATGGTTATGGATTCATAGTAGACCTTATAACTCTTTCAAACCTATCTGGTGAAAACAACCCATTTTGCTCCAATTTGTTCCTCTAGGCCCTCCTTCTAGTGCTAGTTCTATTGATGGTGAAAAGTTGCACAACAACATTAAACAAAATATTTCTACTCTATTTCTCTTGAAAAATACAAATGATCTAAACCCACCTATCTTCTAAGGTCTCTATAGTTGGTTCTCAACTATGTTGTCATCATTTAGTGGTCCATGAAACTATAATGTTCAAGGGTCCTTTTCTTGTAAACGGGTACAAACTAGGTAGTACAAAGTAATTTAACATGGGGGGTTTCAAATAAATAGAAAAAAAGATTAATAAGAGATTTAGAACAACAAAATGTGAACACAAATTCCTTTTAGTTTAGACATGTAATTCCTGTAATGAGCACTTTTCCAATTAACTAAAAACTGCAACATGACATAATTCATGAAACAATTCATACGATCGCATCCATTCACAGTGCAGATTTAAAACATGTAACCATTAATCATCATTTTTTAGAATCAATTTTCAAACATAAAACATCACAAGCTCATCACCAAGATTAACAGATCCATAAATAGCAAGAAACATCATTTACAGATAACACAATAGATGGTTTTAAATTTAGAATCTTCTATTGATTTTCATCAATTAAGAAACATTTATGCACAACAAAATCCACTAGAATACGGAAAACCATTGTCTATTAGTAGTAATGTTAAACTAAAAAACTTCTGAAAGTAAACTACTTGCATTAAAAGTTGTAAAAATTGTCCAATTGTCTTGCATAAAGCTGTAAAAATAAACCATATCTAGTTTTTAGCCAACCAATCTAAATTCAATCAACCAACCTTTACAATGAGCAGAAAAATATAACTTATAGAAAGAATTAACATCAATTTCTCCTATCAAAAATCAAGATCCACGAATTTGGGGCACAGATCCACAATCATAAGGGCACTTCTAGTTAGGTCTGAGTCCTCTCTTTGCTGAAATTCCTGAAGTTGGGAAGTACACCATATGTCAATCTAGTAAAAATTTTACTAGGAGTCACTGCCTTGTACACTTCTGATCATGATGCCCAATCCTTGGTCTACCAAAATTGATCTAGATTTGTCCACTTGTTCAAAAACTAATCTAAAAATGTTGTCATCCATAGGGTGAGTAGAGCTGGTTGAAATTTCTAACTTCATCCCCTTTTAAAAAAATGAAATATTCCCTTGCCACTTAGCTACTTTTAGCTGCTTTGGATGCCTTATATTTGAAATAATCATCCATATTATTAAAAAAATTGTTGTATAGTTTTCTCTTCCAGCACATCTACCCATTCCACTCTGAACATTGCTCTTTCATACTGTTTGGTGGTGGTTGTATACATATCCTACAATTGGGCAACATTCCAGGCAACGTCTTGTACGTAAAATCTGATGTCCATAAGCTTATCTAGAAGAATCCATTCATCATCATCTCCTTTTTTAATCATCTCCACTAATTTATTATTCCACTGATCTTTCATCTCGTGTAAAGAAATTAAACTATCAATTGGTGAAGCCTCCTCTTCATCTCTTAATATCTATTGTTCTAACTCCATTTCACAGAGTTCCTCTTTTGCTTCCTTACCTTGCTCAAATTTCTCTTGTTGTTCCAACTCTCATGCATGACCCTCTTCTTCACCAGCTAACTCTTCAGAAGCTTTCTTTTTAGAAGCTTCCAATATTTCCTTTTTTTCTTCCTCAGTCAAAACATCATTTATTGCAACCTCATCCCAAAGGATTCCTTCCTGAAACCCAGTCTCCTCTTCTCTAGCTTCTTCTCTCTCAAGATATTCTTCCCACTTTTATTTTTCTTCCTAGAGAAAATTTCAATTAAAGTCTAAGGGCAGAGGTGAATGTGTCACATCAATCACAGAAGGCCTCTCTTCTTCAACAACTATTGTTTCTATAGTTAATGGTGCAGTAGGAGGGGTATCGTTGGTTTGCAAAGGCGCAGTAGAAGGACCTTCTTCAATAATTTATTCTCTAGGGTACATTGTAGTTATAGGTGTAGCACCAAGACCTAAAATGACCCTACAGCAATAGCTTGATAAGTAACCTTAGCTTTTTCCAAAGCTTTAGTAACCTACTTCATCAAAATTTCTTCTTCTATCGGGGTAGGTTCTTCTATGGTTGTAATAGTTTTCTTTAATGTCTTATACTACCTTGTTTTAGTGGATGAAGTGGGTTCATTGCTAGAATCCTTCTTCATCGAAGCCTTAACCCTTGGTTTCTTTAAACAAAGACTAAGACATTTTAGGATTCTATCAACCACTACCTGTGACACCTTACGAATATTGGTTTCCTCCTTCTCCATCCAATTGATTGGCTCCAAATCATTGGTGGCCACTTTATCCATTTCATATCGGGGGTCAAGAGTGATCCCATCATCATAATTTTTTTTTGGTATGTCTTCTTTCACCCCAAATTCCTTCATTTGGGGAATAGTCAATCTTTCATATCCCCTTCTTCTCACCTAAAACTAATCTTGCGGGTTTTCCCAAAAGTCTTCGAGAAGTGGCCAATGGAGGGGAAATTGTGAAGCATATATACCATTCATTTTATTCTTAGGATCAAAGTCCTTCCTAGATGTATGATGTTTGAAATTCATGGACTGAAACTGCTATGTTGTTGTCTTAGCTGCTATGGAAGAGGAACAAGAATAAAACCACAATTATATTGGGAATTAGTGGCAGCCAGCCTTGTGTTGTGTAGAAAACTTGGCATTCACCTCAGCTGCTTGACGAGTGAACTCCATCGAGAATCACCTATCACCACAACACCTTGGAAATTTGAAAGGGTGCTTATCATATCCATATAGTCTGAAATAGGTGGATTTTGGGTATTGGATAAACCAATATCCCCACTCTTCAATAAATTCCATTGCTTCCCATGACAATCCAAAGCCAACATCTCTTGTGAGATGATTAATGATAACATATAAAAATGCATCATTGACTCTTTTAAAATGTCTCTTTGCTGCCTTTAGCTCCAACTAGTCATACTATTCCCATACTTTCTTCTGATCTAGACCATCATCGATTGATCCCACAACAGTTAACCCCAAAAACTGTCCCATTCTTGCAGCATAATAGATCACATATGAAGACATGTAGAATTTCTTGGTTTCTGTTACTTTCAATAGTTGAACATGAATATTGTCTGAAATTATCTGTCCACAGTCCAAATGCTGCTGTCCTAGAATTAGTTGAATAAATGAGAACATCCAATTCTCAAAGATACGAGAATATTCTTTTCCAAATACTCTTACCAACAATGTAATCATATCACCGATGTCTTTAGAGAAATCAAACCTCTTAGGCTTAGGTGGCATCTTCTTTAATGGTTTCTTCTCTGTCTTAAGCCACCTATTATTAATGAGCCTTTTATTCCCTTCCTCATTTTCTACCTAATGTTTAAGTGCATCAACTTCAGACATAATCTTAGTTAGTGCGAGAGTACTATCAAACCTGTCTAATCATCCCCAGAGTTAAATCAATGATCACATTTCCTTGTGAATCAATGCACTTCCTTTGAGTTGGATTATAAGTTTGTGCAATAGTTAAAATGAACTAAAAAAATTGCACAACAATAGGGAAAGTAGCCACATGTGCCGATCTGGAACCAACAATCCTCTTTTCCCTTGGGGAAACATCTTCTGAAAAGGTATCATCATATAATTGCTTAAGGTCAATGTGACACACAAGTGTTTTGGTGATATTCATTACCTCAGAACCAAAATTAGAGGGTACCGGGGTTCTCTTGAACTTGTACTCCATCGTAACAGGAACCTGTTCCGATTTTAGCTTTTTAACTCTTGCTCCTTTTGATGTTCCTATAGACACTGAAATTGGTCTAAGTTTGCGACTCTAATTTTCTTCATAATTAATATCTTTATTGTCATAATTAAATAATGTTAATTATTTGATTATTTTCTAAAAGTCACTTGTCCTCTATTAATTAAATAACTTTAATTATTTAATTAATTCATTTTTACCTTTATCTCTTTTTGATTAATTAAATAAATATTATTTATTTAATTACATCGCTAAAGAAGTTTATCCCCTTTCTAAAATTAAAAAAATTATTATTTAATTTATTCTCATCACATTTTCAACTATAATTAAAGAATCATTTAAAATTATTTAATTATTCTCTAATCTTTTCTCCAATTGATTAAATAAATATTTATTTATTTAATTCAATCCCCAAATTTTGAATGTTGAATTAAATAATATTTAATTCATAAAAAGAATTATCTCTGGCATATTCTTCTATACTTAGGTAATCGCTTAGTTATATAATTGGTCATTTACCACTTCAGTTGAGATTTAATTAAATCAATCAGTTATCTCTTGATTTAATATCTAATTATTTATGATGAAAAAACCACCTAGTTTAATTAGTCAGTTATCTAGTTTTATTCTTCTACGTGCAAACTTTTACTAATAAAATAACTTTATTTATTTAATTAATTCATTTGTGCATTCGAACAGACCATTTCCTCTATGCTAATCTTCATCCTTTACATGCAATCATTATTCTTCTGAGTTTCAAACAGTCTCAACTAAAGATTAAATTATTATTTAATCTTAATCCCCACCTTTTATGCTTTATCACTCGCATTATTACTAACACTAATTCGAATGCATGTCAAATATTTCAATCTTAATCATCGTCTATCTTTCAATATGGGCCTGCTATTCAAAAATCAATTTTCTATAAATTGGATTGACCTTCATCATTATTACTCCTCCTGAAATCTTATGACTTTTGGAAACAACTTACTTGGGAATCTTTGATGTTTTTCTAATAACATTATCATGAGGCTATACTTGCACACTTAAGAGAAATCTGAGGGAAATTAACATACAATGACAAAATGGGGGATAATTGAGGTTATGCATAGAAATACATAGATATTTAGTGAGATTGTTATGTTATTTATGCTTTTATATTAATCCATTGTTCTTTGTTGTTAGCATAGGTTTAGATTTGAGTTTATTGCATTGTATTGCTTAATCTCACCCCAGCCCACAAGAAACCCATGCCCTCTACAGTCTAGTAGAACAATCCCATCAATCAATGTGCACAACATACAATCAATACGCTCATATCTCTCTACTAGTACATGCCATCTAATCTCATAATGCTCAATCCCAAGCTTTTTGATGTCATCATGTTGATAATAATGATGGATCTTTCTATAAACCCTTTGGGTATCATAAAGGACTCTCTCACCCCTGATCGACAATCAAAGAATCCTATAGACGTCCTTTGATGTAATAGTTGTCTCTCCTATAGGAAAATGGAATGAAAATGTCTGTGAATGCCATCGCTCACAAAGTGTGGTGAGCATCCTTCAATTTTCCCGAATAGTGGGCATAAAGGTCACATGATGCAATCCAAGATGCCATATCATTTGTCTCTCTCCACTGCACAACTCATACCACAAATCGTATGTCAATGGCCTCATCTCCCAGGTGTATATCGAATCCAAAGTAACCTACAAATGCAAACAAATAACTTATGTCAAAAATACAAGAAAAAATTTTACACCATAAGTTTCCAAAAATTTGACAAGAAAATGCATCGTTTTATTATCAAATGCATTGCAAAATGGCACATGCGTCATTTAACATGCCAAATGCGTTGTAGAAATTAAATGTGTCATTCAACCATTTAGATGCATAAAATGTGAAAGCACACATGAACAGTCATGCATATGTGTTGCATTATACAAATTCGGTGCACAAACAAACAATGAGCAAACATGTATATGCATTACAAAAAATTAAATGCAGTGTATAAATATACTTGTGATATTGCACTAAAAAAATGCGACCCATGAATACAAGTGTGATTTACAAATTTACAAATGTGTTGATTTAAACTTAATGCCAAACAAGCCTAGATGTGTTTTTACAAATGCATCGTATCATGAGTAGATGTGTTGCATACGAACACATTTGCGTTGCACGCAAAGTGACACATTTGAAAACTAAATGTTAAATAACTGAAAATGCATGCAAAATGAAAATTAAAAAGACAGTTTTGGGGTACATACCAGGGGTCCCGCATCAGTTGGTCATCTGAAGGTCCTAACTTGATATCTGTGATGCTCTATGTATGGAACGAGCGACATCTTGGCTAAATGCTCTAAAGAAAAATCAAGGTTTTCTAAACTTGAAGGTTGCAAATGAATTCAATTTCCACCCAATTGCTATTTATACATAGGGTTTTTGGAGGGTTTTTCTCACACCTTGTGTACTGGATGCACTATTTACCATCTTCAAATGACTATTTCACCTACCAAACTTCACTGAAACTGATTTATGTCACCACCATCAATGTTCTAGCTATCAAATTACCTAATTGGGACAATTTCCATTTTTTTCTAAATTTTTCAAAATTTCATTATTTTTCTCGAGAGGGCATACCCCTTACCTATTTCACACTAGGGCATGACTGGGGCATGATATTTTTTATTTTCTTATTATTCTTCAACACAAACACCTAAATGACATTATGTCAAAGAGGGGAAAAATGTAGACACTGAAAATTGGTCTAGGCATGTGACTCTAATTTTCTTCATTATTAATATCTTCATTGACATAATTAAATAATGTTAATTATTTTATTATTTTCTAAAAGTCACTTGTCCTCTATTAATTAAATAGCTTTAATTATTTAATTAATTCATTTTTACCTTTATCTCTTCTTGATTAATTAAATAAATATTTTTTATTTAATTACTTCGCTAAGTAAGTTTATCCCCTTTCTAAAATTAAATAAATTATTATTTAATTTACTCATCAAATTTTCAACTATAATTAAATAATCATTTTAAATTATTTAATTATTCTTTAACCTTTTCTCCAGTTAAATAAATAAATAAATATTTATTTAATTTAATCCCCAAAATTTGAATGATGAATTAAATAATATTTAATTCATAAAAAGAATTATCTTTGGCATATTCTTGTATAATTAGATAAGCGTTTAAGTGGAAAGTTCAAAACAAGCCTAGAATTGAGTTTGTGAGAGAAAAGTTGGTTGGAATCCCTTTGTATGGTGAAAGTGAGTTGTTTTTCATCCCTGTCATTGCATCACGGGCCCAACCTCTTTGAAAAGTTATCAAGTGGTAGTCTAAGTGAATCAATGATGGGGATTGAGTAATGTGGATACTTTTGGACTGTTCTCCGCATCCCTGCATGTTTTGAATATGCATTAAAAATAATATCAAAGGCTAGTGGGATGAGGACACCTATCACTTTGTCAGTGGGACCCATCAGGCTTTGAAGGAAATGAATGCCATTCCAGTTGACATCGACGATTGAGGATGGATGATGTGGGTCAATCTAGACCATTCTCCACCATCCCATGGGGGACCCACCTCTACCTCTCATCTCTCAGTGGGGAAGTGAGAGAGTTCCACGTGGAGTCATCTAAGTGGAAGATGAAACATTAGAGGAAGGGAAAAATTAATGAAATATTTCATTCATGGGTTGAAGATATTAAATCTTGGGTTACTAGTGGGATTCTTTTGTACCTATCTTAGATGTAAGCAAGATCTTATAATCTTGGCCATTGGTTGCGCCTGAGCAATATGAGGACATGTAGGTGGTTTTGTGGTCATTCATGCACATGTTGAAGGCTTGAGATTCAATCTCAGCACTTCCCCACCTCCCTTTTATTGAAAGTTGCAAGCGAGTAGAGGGCAATGGGTAATTAGGGAGGTTGACACGTAGGATTTTATTCAATGCTTAAAAGATGGTGGTTCCACGTGATTTATTCTGATTGGGTAAAATAAAATGGTTTTTTAGAGTCATATTTTTCAAACATCATAGACTCAATCTAGATCATTTATCGATTCATTTCTCTGCATGATCAATGGTCAAGTTTCAGTCTTGTGTGGTTGGTTGTCAGTTTGCTGACATGAGCTTTCTTTCGAACATTAATGGTGGACACGCTCTAGTCATTCTACATAAAGAAGGTTGAAAACCATTTTATTTCACATTTACAATCATCAAGAGCTAATAAATTGATCTAGATCCATAGAAGAAGGTGTGAAGAGATCAAAGAATAGTTGGAGAGGTATTGAAGACACATTTTCCTAGGTAAGAAGATGTCGACACTTTTCTATGTCAATTGTGCATAAATTAGCTAGTATGAGGAATTTTTGAAAGTTTTGTAAGTTTTGGGTGCTTAGGGGTTTGTAAGGGTTTGGTTATTTTCAAATTCCCTTGGGATGGTAAGAATTGTACATAGTTTGGGAAGGTTTTTTTTCTACAAGTTTGTCTCTAGGAGCATAAACTAGTAAGACACTTTTATAAGTGAAAATTCGTAAACCCTAGGTATGTTATACTGAGAAAATGAGTGAACCTAGAATGTTATCCCCACAACCAGAGAGGAAACCCAAACACAATAGGGTCAAGAGGGCTAAAACCTAGGATGTTACATCCACACCTAAACTTAAGCTAAATGTACCTAATAAATCTATGAAGCCAAGGGCAGAGAAGAGATTTTTTTCCATTGAGGGTGGAGCCAAGGGTATTTCTGAAGGTGGTTATAAGGAAAATGTGTTGGCTAGGCACAAAAGGGATGATAACAATGCTATAGCTAGTTCGTCTAAGAAGAACAAGAAGGATAAGGACCACAAGGCTTATGATTCTTACATGGGGGAACCTAATGTTGCCATGGAAGATGAGGTAGAAATTGATCTAGAATATTCCTAGTATCTTCTTGAATTTGGAGGCCAAGAAGACTTTGATGATATTGATTCAAATTCAATAGTTTCAACAAAATCATGAAGGTGACATCGATACTTTGATTCTGAAGATGATGAACCATTGTAGGAATAGATTCCTAGTTTGGAATTTTTTGTCTTAGATGCTGATGTGGAGGAGAGGTTTTTATGTTGCTACAATGATGAAAGATTCCTTTTGGAAGGCAATTAAATCTTCTTCATTGAATGTAAAATGGTTTTTGTCTTATATGTTTTTCCTCTCATCAAAAGGTGAAAATATAACCACTTGGGAAATTTTGAAATTAAAATGCAAATGAATGTAAAATGTAAAATGTGACTGAAATTGTAATTTGGCCTGAAACTTGTTGCTACCATGTTTCTACATATGGGAATTCAAGGCCAATTACACAAGTCTTTTCATGGTTAATAATTTGAGCTCGTGTAAGAGAAATTTTATAAATTCAAGCACAAAGAAATAGAATAGTTCTAAGTCTTAGGTATAGATTTTAGCTTTTAATAGACATAATAACTTTATAGCAACAATGGAATATGAATGAGAATTGAAAATTTTGGAATATTTTCTCTCCCAAGTATTTTTTTGTATAAATTATGAATAAAATGATCAAGGATCTTTTATTTGTCTTCAATCTCTTTGGTTGAATGTATGGTTTTGTTTCTAATTTAGTTCAAAAAAACTAATTAAATACTTAAATGAAATCACATATCTATGTGATGAAGTATTAGGATTACTAAGTAGTTTGTGTTATGGATATCTTGAGTTGTTTATTGCGAAGCAATATAACAATAGTCTTTAAATGTTGGGTTTAATTGTTGATGTATTATAGTTTGTTATAAATATGAGTTCATCACCAATCGATAAAGCATTGTTCCATTAATTTGGTCATCTTTTAAGTCAATTGATTCAGTCTTATCTATCGAGGAACAAATTCATATTGAAAATCACTTACACACCACAAGTTATTGTAAACATTGTATGGGAATCACTCATTCCTAACTTGTAGACAATAATTTGATAAAGGATCAACCAAATTATTTAATAATTTTGTCTATTTGTAGTTGGTAGGAATGTATCTATTTTTCATAATGTTCATGATAAAATGGAACAAGGGTATCATCTAAACATTGTTAGGATCACCCTCTTGGGTCTCATAGAGCCCTAAGAGTAGAGGTCAAGCGTAGCAATCTTGTACCTATTCATTGGAAAATCCTCACCATTATTAACTATTGAATTGCGGAAGATTCTTAGATAATGACTAGGATTTAGTTTGGTTCTCAAAAACTAACCAACATATTGGTGACTCGACTAGGGACATTGCTAGTCCAACATCTCTAGGTCAGATCCACTACAGTTAGAGTCAAGTATTTTATTTGTCCTTCACTATTTGAAGAACAATTTGTTGAAATAATCATCAATTAAGTCAAGTTTGGTTATATACTTTGAATCCTAGTTCCTTTCTCAATTTCATGTCTAGTTATGTTCAATTTTTTCTCTAAGATTGCAAGTGAAACTCCAAAGTGTAATCAATTTCTATTTCCCAGTATCTTGCATGGTGACTCTGAAGTCTCTTGTGCGAGTGAAAGATTAAACTCTTGAAAGGAGAGTGAGGGGGAGAATTCTAGGGAAAAATATGACACCATGAGGAAAACTAGAAGCTACATGAAGAAACATCCCAAATAGAAGCCAAAGTTTGAGCTTTCAAAGGACAAGTAACCATTCTGGATAAAGAAAAATGTTGAATTGATCAATTCCACAAAAATTCCTACTAATTCATCTTGTACTTTGAATAACAATGTAAATAATGAAAAATTTCATGAAGATGCACATGAATTTGAGGTTTCTAATGTAAATGAGGTAAGCTTTCCTATTGAGGAAGCCTTTGAGAAATACTTTGACATGTCAAGAGAAGAAGAGAGGTGGGAATTCTAGGAAAAGGATAAAAGGTTCTCAAATCCTTCAATCCCTAGAGGTAGATCTATATTTAATAATGATGTTAATTTTAAGCTGAGGGGTGAATCCCCTAATGTATCCTTGCACCATTCCCCTGAAAGAAAATTCACCAACCTTACTTTCTATACTCCTGAGCCTAGTGAGTCTAAAGAGGTCCTCGAAGATGAAGATTATATAGATAAGGATATGCAAGCCTTGGAAGAGGAAGAATTTAGAATTAAGGAGTTGGAGGAGAAAGAAGAAAAGGAAAGATAAGGGAAAATTAAAAAAAAGATGCTTGAAAGGGATGCCCAAAGAAAAAGATTTGAAAAAATAAAACAAGTTGCAAAGAAAAAATCAATCTCTTAAAATAATTCTAAAATTGTTGCCAAGGTAACCCCTCCTCCTAACCCTCCTAAGGTAACCATTCCAATGGGGGCTTCTGCAGCTAGCACCTATACCACTTTTGTTATTGCAACTAAAATTAATGATATTTTTCCTACTATTAAGTGTTGGCATATGGCTTTGGGAGATTTTTTTTGGTTGCTAGTGTTGTCATTGATTGTAACTAGAGTCATTAGTGTGGTTCATAGTTTAGAAGTAGCTCATACCGGCAAGGAAAGTAGAAGACAATATTCTACCAGCAGAAAGCATGAAGAACAAAGTATCTAGTTGGTAAGTTGGTCTAAATACTTCATCGGGTCATTCTTTTGTTGTGTGAATCCCCAGGGAAGCTTGTCAAGCTTTTATGTTACCTGATTGGTAAGTTTTAAAATGTTGCATTGATCAGTGTACGAGCTTGTAGATCTAGGAATTTTTTTTCTTGTTTATTTTCTCATTATGGCCGACCTGTTGTGTAAAGCATGTTGTAGATGTATGACAAATAGTTTTTTAAATATTTATTATGTTGGGAGTTTTTATTTGGGTTTGTACTATAGTCTAGCTGACTTGTGTGGTTACACACTAATTCTAATTCATGATTTGAGCTGACATGTGGAAGAATATTATATTTTTGTTGAAGTCGACATATAGAAATGAAATCCTTGTTAACAGATATATATATGAGATTGGTAATTCATTTTGGAGAGAAGTATGAAGTGGTGAGAAGGTGTGTGTGTGCAAAAAAGTACAAAACAACTGTATGAGGTAATATCAGAAGATCTGTTGAGTGAACTTTGTTTGTGCAGTAGAAGGGTATTCGTAGGAGAGCAGAGCAGAGTAGAAGTGAAAATTGGATAGAAGGTCCAAAATATATTTCATGTGCTTCACTGGAATTGAATCCAGGCATTTGTAGATGCTATATTCTTAGTTCAACTTTTTTTGTATTCTCAAATATTTTGTAAGGCAGTGAGCTCAAGGAAGTGTGCCTAAATGCACGTGCATTCCCTTTTGATCATAATTTTAACAAAGTATACTTGTGGATTAATCTCGATTGTGGTTTTTCCTCTAACAAGTTTTCCACATAAAAATCTTGGTGTTATGGTGTTTACATCGTCTCCTTAATGTGTTTGCATGTTTCCTTTTGTTTATATGCTATGAATGCTATTAAAGTTTCAAATTGATGTTGATAGTTTAAGATCTGAATTGAAATTCAAAAATTGTGGAACATTGATTCACCCCCCTCTCAGTTTTCCTAGTGTCCAACATTAAGAAACCTATAGATAATGGAAAGAATCCTATTGACTAGCATAAGAAAACTACCTTTAATACAAACACCAATACAAATGCAAACACCTCATCCAACAATGCTTCCACCAAAAATGTTAAGATTAATCGTACTCCATCAAATGCACCTATTGACCTAGATATATTGAGATTGCAGCTATAAAATTACAAGTTGCAACAAGAATTGAAGAACTTAGTTGAAATTGAGGTTCCAAATGCAGAAATGACAAGAAAGATCTCGTTCCTTAAAAATTTCATTCCTGATCAAGGGGCTTCAAGCTCTGGACACACTAACATTGACTCACATAAGAATAAATCTAATGAAAACACTCCTAATGGAGGTGCTGGTGGAGGAAACCACAAGAATAAGAATGTGTATTCCAAAGATGGAGAAGGGAGTAGTGATGGTGGAAAGAAGAACAAAGGTGGTGGGAATGGTGGTGATGGAAAAGGAAACAAGCAATTTGGTGACCAAGAGGAAAATAAACCATAGAATGATCAATGGAATTGGTTCACGAGGAGACCAATGCAAGTTGATAGATACCAACAATTGTGTTTTTTGGAATTCTTGGATATCCCAACCAACTCTTTGATGATATCAGGCCTACCTTGGTGAAATTCTTTGGTAACAATGTACTAAGTTGTGAAGACCACTTGAAGGAATTTTATAATGTAATGGATGAATTTTAGGTGGAAGATGAGGATTTGAT
Organism: Sequoia sempervirens; assembly: GCA_007258455.2. Taxonomy (NCBI): domain Eukaryota; kingdom Viridiplantae; phylum Streptophyta; class Pinopsida; order Cupressales; family Cupressaceae; genus Sequoia; species Sequoia sempervirens. The sequence goes on from VDFB02326117.1 coordinate 19,720, forward strand.
GATGAATCTTTTCATGCAATGACTCAGAATATTCTAGAGAATGGTATAGAGGCTTGCCTCCTAAGAGTATTGGTTCTTGGGAGGAATTTAAGAGATTTTTTAGTGAACAATATAGTGAAAAGACTGATTCAAGGTTCCTCTTGAATCAACTTAATAATTTCTCTTAGGGCTCAAATAAGGTAGTTGCTAACTTCAATATGAGATTCCAAAATTCCATGAATGGATTACCTCCTCATTTGAGGTTGAATGATAGTGTGTGCTTAGTAAATTACTACAGTGCATTTGATGCTAAAATGAGCTATCGCCTATTGGATAAAAATCCTCAAACATTAAGGGAAACCTTTAAGATGGTAATCCACATTGATAACATCAATAGATGAATTGGTAAAGTTGGGAGAAGAGATGATATGAAAATCCTTAAAAATACAAAGAGAGGATAAAAAATCTGGTGTTAAGGGAAGTTCTCTTGAGGATAAGATTGACAATATTGCTAGTGCCATGAAGGATCTAAGTTAAAAACTTGCAAGGTAAGAGAAAGGTCCCTCTAATTATAAGAAAAAATTCAAAAAGAATGAGAGACCTCCTTCATTGCAAGATCATTCATATAGTACTAATTAGCATAGTGGAAATCCAATTCCCAACAATCAGAAGAATACACAAAATAGAGTCCCTCTTGATGCTTTGCAAAAGAATTCAATTAATCATGTTGATGACACACCTTGGTGTCATGTCTTCTAGTTGCCACATGCCTCTCAAACATGTTCAATGGAAAGGAGGTTTGAAGAAGAACACTCACAACCAAATGATTATCAGCCCATGGAAGAAAATATGTTGAAATCAATCTACTGATGCATAGATCTGATTTTGTTGATGAGGATTGTTTCTCAGAAGATGAGTCGCATGAACTTGATGTTGATTTCAAAAGAAAAAATTTAGAATAATATCATCAACAAGTCTTCCCTAATGAAGATGAAGACATTGAGGACAACATTTGTGCTATGTAAATGGAGGAAGAGGATGTGTCTTTAAGAAGACCTTTTGATGAAGAATATAAGCATATGAGTACAACCTTGGTGGAACAAGCCAAGAATACTCACAACCTAATAATTAGGATTGTTAATTGTGATCAAGGCAAGCCTGGTAGTGTGTTCATGAAGGAATAGAGTGTGAAGAAATAAGGGACTAAAACAGAAGAATTGGCCAAGTTTAAGAAAGGAGAGGTTAAAACTAAAGAAGCTAAAGGACCTCAGATATGGGCCAAAAAGGATAGTGCAGCTAAGAAGTTTGGTGAAGTTATTTCACCCATTGTAAGGGAAAAAAACTAAAAAATCAAATTATGATTATAAGAAGAAACATCATAAGGAAAATGTTGAGCAACAAAAGGTTAATACTGATGAACATAGTGTAGTTCCTTACAAACTGCCAAAGTACAATCCAGTTGATATGTTTCATATTTTTTCTCACGTCAAGGTGACCATCCCTTTAATGGAAATGATGATAATTTATGAGCACAAGCAAAAGGAAGTGGCCCTTATCAATGGTGCCACTCAGGCCTATGAAGAAAAGAAGGTGACTACTCAGCCTGAAGTGAGTGGAAATCATGTTAGTGATGAGATAATGGAGGGAGATATTGGTGAGAACCCTCAAATTTATTTGGTAAGCACTATTACATCATTCCAAGATAACATTGATCCATTCTATGTAACTCTTATTGTTGATGGCAAACTCCTAAAAAAATGTATAATTGATTTAGGAGCTTCATCAAATATCATACCAGTTGAAATAATGGAGATGGGTCTGAAAATTAATTGTGCATATGGAAAGTTTGATGCCATGGACTCAAGATAGGTCCCTATTATTGGAGTCATCCAAGATGTTCCATACAAATTAGTTTCTTTCCTTGACAATGATTTTGTTATGAGTGTAGTAGTAGTGGACATTCCACCAAAATATGACATGTTATTGTCAAGAAAATGGAGTGCCTCCAAGGGAGGTAGCATGCAATGTTATATGTCTTACACAACTTTTCCAATTGAAGGAAAAGACATCAAACTTGTAAGGGGACCAAGAGCCCCACATATCATTGAATTTGTGGGATAGGTAGATAGAATTCATTTTTTGGACACTGGCATGGATAACTTTAGAATTGAAGTGCTACAGACAAAGGAAGAAAAAAAACTTCACCTTTGGAGAAATAAATGTTGCAGTAGGCTAACAATGATGACTTGTGGAGTATGCATTTTGATGGAGCTTGTTCAAAAGAAGGAGTTGGTGTAGGGGTCCTACTTATTTCTCCTAGTGGTAAGACCTTCAAGTTTTCATTTCAATTGCAATTTTATTGCACAAATAATGTGGCAGAATATGAGGCTTTATTACTAGGGTTGAGGTTCGCTAAGAAACATGGCATTAAAAAGTTAAGAGTCATTGGAGACTTAGAACTAGTGGTTTCTCAGGTTAGAGGAAAATATGCATCAAAGAATACTAGATTGAGGTAGTATATAAATACTATTTGGGATTATATTGAATAGTTTTATGCATTTGGCATTGATTGGTTTGATAGGGGAAAAAAAAAGGTGGTAGATCTATTTAGTAACATTTCCCTCTTACCAAATGATATTACATTTGTTGGAATTTCAAAGGTTGAAGTGGAGGTTAGACCCTCAGTTCTTGACAACATCAAGAAATTTTGGTAAGTTTTTAATGATGATGATGATATCTTGAAGTTTTTGCAATGCATTGATGAATATGAGGGTTAGGAAATTGATTTTTCTTCCTTTGTGGAAGAATTGGATGGTAAAGAGACTATATTCAAGAATGAAATCATCTATTTGAAAAATAATAAGATTTACAAAGGACCAATAACATTGGAGAGGGTATTTGATGGCCCTGATAGAAGTAATGCTAAGAAAACATCCACCCACAAAGAGGATTTGGAGGAAATTAGTATTGGAATAGAAAACACTCCCAAGAAGGTTTATATTGGGAAGAAGATGAAACTACAAGTTAGGAAAATGTTGATTGCTTTGTTAAGAAAATATAGGCATGTATTTCCATGGTCTTATGATGATCTGAAAGCTCACAAAGATGAGTTATTTCAACATGAAATACCTTTGAAGTTGGATTTTGAGCCTTTCAGACAAAAGAAGAGGAAAATTAATCCCACTTTGCAATCTAAGATGTAGGAAGAATAGTGTAAAGTTGAGGGATGCTAGGATTATCAAGCCTATTAGGTATTCTACCTGGGTTTCAAGCCTTGTTCCAATCAGAAAGAAAAAATGGTGACATTAGACTTTGTGTATACTTCAGAAATTTGAATGTGTCATCATTAAAGGATAATTATCCTTTGAAAAACATGGAATCCATGTTACAAAAGGTAACTGGTTGTTAGTTGTTGTTAGATGATGGATGGATTTTCAGGTTACAATTAGGTGGTGGTTAAAGAATCTAAGCAATATAAGACAACTTTCATTACTCCATGGGTAACTTATGTCTATGTTAGGATGTTGTTTGAATTACCAAATGTAGGAGATTAAATTTAGACAGCTATGGATGTGGCATTTTCTGATTTCATAGACATATTTCTAGTAGTGTATCAAGATGACCTGACTGCATATAGTAAAAATGAGGAATATCATTGTATGCATCTAGAGAAAGTGTTCAAGAAAGGACTTGAATATGGGATTTCTTTAAATCCTAAAAAATGTTTGTTTATAGTGGAGGAGGGTAAGCTACTAGGTCACATTGTGTCTAAGAACACAATAAGGATTGATCCTGAGAGAGTAGTTGCCATAGATAAAATTCCACAACCAAAAAAAGCAAAAGGTATTCAGTCATATTTTGGTCAAATCAATTTCCTGAGAAGGTTTGTCACTAATTTTGTTGACATCACAAGACCTATCTCCAAGATGTCAAAGAAGGGAGAAAAGGTGGTTTGGAGTGCATAACCTAGCTGGTGAAATCCTTGAATTTCCAGTACATGGAGAATTCTTGAAGCCATATTTCTCGTGAAGTATGTTCTTTTCCATGTAAATTGTATAGTACTATAAATTTTGTATATATGTTGGTTTTCTTGGGTCTAGTCTTCTTGCCTTGTTCAAGAAATTCCTTGGTTTTGGTTCTTGTACTTGGTCTACTTAAACTTAAGATTTTGTGATCTCAATTTGTTCTAGAAGAACAAATGTCCCCAACAGGAGCCACTAGTGGAACCCATGTTTTGTGTTCCATTTTAAATTTTGCAAAAATATGATTGTTCTCACATATTAGGGCTTAGGTTTTTTTTTATTATCATGCCTTAGGATTTGAGTTGCTAAAACCCTTTCCAAAAATTATAAGTCTGAGTCCTTTGCAAATGTTAAATTTCATCGTGGGCCTTACATCATTGGTTCCCAGTCTTTCAAGTCATGAATTATGTTGTTAAGTTCCTCTTGCTATCGACCCCCAAGTCCTAGCAATCCCGGTCGCTACCCGTCATTTTTTTTAAAATACTACCTTATGTTAGTGTAGGTTCATAACTCCTTGAAATATTATCTTGGGTCCTATGTCATGTTTTAAATTTTTCATTTTCCTAATGTCCCAATCTAATTTTCATGTCCCTATCCGTTATTTGCTTAGCGATGGCCCTTTTTTTAAAACTAACAATTTGCTATGTAATTCATGCTTTATAGGGACTAACAGATCTGGAGGACCAAATCCTAACCCCTCCTAGTCCCCTATTGGTTTCTTTTTCTTTATTAAAATATTCTCACAGTCTGGTGGGCTAGTACCACGAGCCCTCTATATTGGTGGCCCCAACATATTTGATGAGTTAGCAAGTGGTAGTTTGAGTGAATCAATAGTGGAGATTGAGTAATGTGGATACATCTAGACTATTCCTCGCATCCTCGCCTATTCTAAATAAGCATTAAAATAATGTCATGAGCTAGCAGGCTGAGGACACCTGTCCCTTTGTCAGTGGGATGCATCAGGCTTTGAAGGAAGTGAACACATTGCTAGTTGAGATCGACAGTCAAGGATGGATGATGTGGGTAAGTTTGGACCATTCCCTATCATCTCATGTGGGACCCACCTTTTCCTCTCATCTCTCAGAGGGGAAGTGGGAGAGTTCCATGTGGATTCATCTAAGTGACAAATGAAACATTAGAGGAAGGGAAATATTAATTAAATATTTCAGTCATGGGTTGAAGATATTAAAGCCCAGGTTACTAAAGGGATTCTTCTTCATGTTTCTTAGATGCAAGTGAGATCTTTTAATCTTGGCTATTGGTTGCGCTTGAGAATTATGAGCACAGGAAGGTTGTTTTATGGTCTTTCATGCACATGTTGAAGGCTTGAGATTGAATCTTAGCCCTTCTCTACCTCCTCGTTACTGAAAGTTGCAAGCAGATTGAGGCCAATGGGGAAGCAAGGATGCTGACACATAGGATTTTCTTCAATGCGTACAAGATGGTGGAGCCCACAAACAAGGTGGAGGTCTATTCCACACAATT
>VDFB02326119.1:0-18575 GCA_007258455.2 Sequoia sempervirens
TGATTCTATTTGAAAACTTGGTTAGGAGGAATATCCAAAGAAAGTGGTGACTAGAGACCTCACTTAAGATCTACCTATTCCCAATGCAAGGAGGGGTCATGGATGGGTGGAGAGTCCAATTCAAGTTTGAATGAATCAAAGAAGGGAAGGGCCATGGAGGGGTGGTAGGCCTAGACCACTATAAGCTTCGTCAGCTTCCTCCAATAGGCAAACTGTTTGAATCTAATTGGAAACCTACTCGGGAGGAAGGGCCTAAGAAAAGTGGTGCTTAGAAACCCCACCTAAGATCCTCCCAAAACCCCAAGGCAAGGATGGGCCATGGATGAGTGGAAGTTCCACTTAAAATTTTCCTAGTCCAAAGGCATGGTGGGCCATGGATGGGTGGGGGTGCCACTCAAGTCCACCCAAATCAAGAAAGAGATGGACCATAGAGGGCTAGTAGTTCTAGATCACGTATAAGCTCTATTGAATTCTCCCAAAAGGAAAGTGTCTTCTAAGGTTGTGACTTGGGTGGAGAAAGCAAGTACAAGTCACTAGTAGGGAGAGTTATGGTACACATCCTTTTAGGCTTGGAAAGTGGCTTTGGGTGGATCCATCCAGGTTACTCCTCCTCGTTAGTAGTAGTGTCCTAATAGTGTTTTTTGTAGGTCTTCAAGCTCACTTTCCATTCAAGATCTAACATTGTCAAGGAAATTGATGATGGTTTCCTATGGAGAATCATGATAGATTCTAGGTTTGGAAAGTACAACTAACCATCAAACCAACCCTAATGAATTTTTTCCTATGTGATTCCATCCTCAATTATCATCCTAATTTCTACTTAAATGAAGATGGATTCATTATTATGGCTTATTAGAGTGATTAGAGATCTTTGAAAGTGAGTCATCATCTCTATGCTTCATGCATGTATCTTATTCTAACACATTAGAATAGGGTTGTATTACATTTTAGATCTCTTAATCTTAGATGCACTTAAGATTAGGTTTTACATTCATATTTAGTAACAATATATATTATTTCCATCAAGGTTTAACTACCAAACTAGGGGTTTGACCAAGGAAAACTTGCCATAAGAAAATCAATACAATATTCTATTTTGTAGGTTTTTAGCAAGTTTAAACTTGGAAACAAAGTCAGGAAGGAAGAGCAAAGATAGGATAAAAGGATGATGCCTTGAACTTCTTAAAAAGTAGAAACCAAGAATAATACACCACTTGTGGCATATGAGTCCTGGTCTAGTAAATTTTCTACATTTTGAAGGATTCAAACTTGTCATTGCCAGATTCTAGTTTTTGCCGAGAAACCCTAATTTGGGATTGATTTTCCTAGCCTAGCGTATTTGTCCCAGTGAGCATTAGAAGTTAAAAATTTAGGGTTTCAGACTTGTTTCAAGCCTCTTTAGTTTATAGGTGCACCTCTATCCTTTCTTAGTCTCATATTCATATTTTTTATTTCGTTATCTTGAGTTGCATAGTTAGGTTTACATATAATTAGGTTTTGCATGTTACTTGTCTTTCCAAGACCAAGTTTGGTTGTGAACCCTCTCTAAGTATTTAATCACACCATAGGACTACTTATTGTAGATCTTTTTCCATCATTTCTAGGTCTTGAAGGAAATTGTTGCTTCTATCTCCTAAACATAGAGCGAAAAAATTTCTATGTTTCACATTCATTATGAAAAAATAACATTAGTAAAAAAAAATGCACAAAATGATAGGAATCATTCTTCAATAGTCAACTAGGATGAACAAAGATAATGATCATTAGATTATCAATTCAAGAAATATGATCACCATTTTACAATTATCATGTCTATTATCATTTCTCAACCTTTACAATAGAGAATCATCTCTAGGTTACTTTTAAGTTGAGCCTTCTACCTAGATTTTCTCCATAACAAAGTGACCTTCAATATGGGGTTTGGTTTAAACTCAATGGGTCCTCTCAACATTGGAAAAAATTAATAGAGATAATTATTTCATTAGTAATGCCTACCACAAAGTTGTAGCATTCAACATGACCCTACTAGGTATGAGCAAGTTTGATTGGATCAAACTATTGCATGGCCAAAAGATACAAAGTAGGGGTTGGTGGTTTCACCCACCAAGCACAGTGATGAAAGAAAAATTTGGATTTCATATTACATATTAAAGTAAGAATCAATACATGGTTTCTATTGATAGTTATATATTCATTATGCAGGAAAAATAATGTATTCAATAAATTCAACGCTCTATCATTTGAGATAATTCAAGAGAAAGAAAGAAAATGACATTCTATTACATTGTTGGAAACATCATAAGTACCAAAAAAAATAATGAGTTACTTCTTTCTAATGGATGTAATTAGTGATTTTTTCCTTGTTTGATAATGAAAGAACTTCACAGTTCACCCTTCCTTCCTAGCCTTTTTCCCTCCAATATATCCTCTAGTTTTTGCTAAGGATTCCATTCCTTTTTCCTAGATTGTGTTCTCACCTGGATTCATTATCTTTCCAAAATGGGAGGGAGTGGTCATAACTCTACCTTGCCTCCTCATCCATAGCCACACACACCTCCATTCCAAATGGAATAAAATCCATTTCATGATGGTGGTGGTTATGTTCAAAGCGGTCAATTAATTTTGTGTTCTCATATTTGAATTTCCATATCAAAAATTTTACTTTTAAATGAAGGAACACAAATTTCATATACGTAGTTATAAATACATATATTAACACATCCATATAAATGTACTCATGGTTCTATTCAAGAGCAGTAAATTCCGCACATACATCTATTTGTTCAAAACCATTCACTATTATGAGGAATTCCATAAAATGAACATGGTACAACGTATGTTCCATTAATTTTTTTCCACAAGCCTATCTGATTAGAAATTTACCTATTTTACACAAACAAAAAAAAATCATACTACAAAATTGCTAGCTAAATGTAGATGCTATGTTTCTTAGTGGTGTGTGCATGTTCTATATTCCAATTCTTTGTTACCATTCATCATAAGACTAAGTATTCCTACGTCAACCATGTTCTCAGTCTTCAACCTATCCCTGCATTCACACACTTGCACTTATAGAGTTTCATTAGTAATCGATCTAACCAATGCATGAAATGAATGATTCCATTTCATATCAAAACATTCATCTTTTGTATTCAATCATATGATTATACATATATTTCAAATGGCAATGAAATATCAACCTTATCGCAAATCAAACTAATAAATTCTATTTTCGATAAATATTAAAACAACTTAACATTATTAAATGCAAGCAAAATTTTGACATGTGATAGTATAAAATAATTAATGTACTTAATTAAAAAAATGGTATCTATTAGATATTGATCCATCACATATGCAAGAACATTAGTTTATGAATGTTTTTAAATTTATCAATAGATTATCTATTTCCTTAGATAACTTCTATGATTGAGGAATTAAGCACACAACTATAAATTAGCCAACTTTTGGCAATTTAGGATATTCTCTATGGTCTACCCTTGAATTTATAGAAATTCCTATATTTAGTGTTAAACAATATGGATAATTGACAGAGGGGGTGAATCAGTTATCATGAAATAATTTTCTTTTCTTTAATTAGTTTGGATAAAACTTGAACCAATCAGATAATCATCAAACAAAAATCAACAAGAAAGCACATAACAACACCATGCACAATGAACACCAGAATTTAAATGGAAACCCAAGAAGGGACAAAACAAGGAGAATGTTGATTTTCAATTATAAAATACTAGTTAAGGTCACACCAATTAAGGTGATTTTTACAAAAGGATAAATGCCAAAATGCTCACTATAGGTAAGGCTCACTACTAGTGGGCTCATTGTCCAATTAATACAACTGATTACAAACTAGACTAACTGACAAAAGTGAACTGCTAAAATTGCATCCATATATGCATAAATTTAGTTATGGTTAAGAGCACAATTTCTATCTGTAGTAGATGTGATCAAGAAACCTCTACACAAAACTTCTTTGCACAAACTCTGCAAAAAAGATTTACTTCATCCTTTGCACCCTATTATCTACTTGCACACATCATACTCCACTCTTCTCATTCATTAGACAAAAAAAAACTTGAATTATACCATTCCATGCCATCATAATCTCCTAGGTCGGTCAAACACAATGTCTTCATAGTCTTCCAAGTTAGCCAAATACAATGAATTTGAACTAGATCACCACAAAACATTTGAACATGAAGAATGACCTTGAGGTACTCAATAAGACCTTACATGCTAGCACTAAAGCCAAAAGACAGGTCATACAAAAGATCTTCTTATCAGGTTACTAAGGGACCGATAAATGTGTCATACATAAAATAGATTCATTATGTAACATAATTATTAGAAGATAGAAAACATTGAATTGCATGAAGTATATTCTGAATCCAATAAGAATTCCACAACCAAGAATAAATCTTGATTATCATCTAGATCAAAGATAATATCCATACTACATAACAAAATAGTACACAATAGGATAGATTATTCATGTATATCATCCCAAGCACAACCTTCCAAATCCAAGATTTGATATCAATGACAACAATGCTAAATCATCTCAATAGCTTCTCAACAATCTACCCCTTTAGCATTGATGGAAAAACAACAAAGAACTCAAAAACATAGAACTTCAAAACTCCAATTCCAAAACTCTAAACACTCCCCCTTTGGCATACCTCTTCTTGTTTTTGTTTTCTCTTCATGTTCTCCCCCATTTTTCCATCAAAGGAAAAGTGAAAAATAAGAACATTCAAGAGATTAAGTAAAAATAACACTTTTTCAGATGAAAATTTTTCTTGTACCTTTCTCTCGTAATTGGATGAATCCTCTTCTAGGATAGGACTACAAAAACCATTCTTGCACACATACTATCAAATAGAGTAAACAACATAAATGAAGATGACCAGTTCAAAGATAGGTACTGTTGTTCACAATTCTCTACATCAGAAAGTATCCCAGAGAGATGATCCAATCAGACCTCAACAATTTCTTTGACAAAATAGAAATTTTTAACCAAATCTTCCTTTTGTCTCTTTAAACACACAATAACTCAGCTTGTAATTCTCCAACTCTTATTCTCTATTTTCCATCTTTGTCGTTGAAGAATTCAAAATACTTCTTGATACTATTCAATTTAGATTTAATAGCTTCAATTTGGTGACAATACTTGTAGATGTCGGACATCTCCTTAATGCTTTCTTTTTTTTCACCAGTGAGTTTGGATAACTTCTATTTGGCTTTGACACATCTTCTCTCAATCATAGCTTGGAACTTATGTCCTTCAGATCCTTCCAGCAACATCCTTTCTTCAACAACTTCTACCAGATCATCGAGTAATGATTCAGAAACATCTGAAACATTAATACCCTTTTTGAGTAGATAATCAACTAAGGAATCATCAATTCTAAGCCTATTGACTGGAGAGAAAACATACCACATTTAACCAATATTTTTCATATTACCTTCATCCAAGGGTATGTACAGGATCGGCATGGAAAAAATAGGCACTTAAGTGGCGAAAAATTCAAAAAAAATAGAGTTAGGTGACTTGACATAAAAAATTGAATACATTATGTATATGATTTCAAAACTATGTAAGAATAGAATATGTAGAAAATTTAATTTAGTTTCTAAACTACTAAGTCTATTTTTAAAAAAATATCTATTTGGTGAAAATTTAAAATTTCAATGTAGTAGTACTTAAATTTCAGGGAATAAATAAGAAGTAGGCGTCTTTTTGACCGCCCTAACCACAATAAAATGATAATATATTTTATAAGATTTTAGATATAAGTAGAGGACTTATGTCCCATATTTTTGTAACTTTTTTCCAAATGAATAATTAATTATGAATTTTTTATTACAACTTTTAGAAAATATAAAAAATTGTATGTCTAACCACCTTAACTTGGTCAAAACTTCACGAAATTTGAATTGTTTTTTAATCCTACAGTATGTGAAGCATAGAATGTGACGCATGTTTTAGGTTCAAAATATGTGATACCGTTTGAAAGCTATAGGTTTTTTTCAATCAGCCTATCAATCAAGACTTTAGTTGTAATTCAAATAGAAAATCAATAATAATTATTTATTAAATTCAAAGTAAAGAATAATTTATATTGGTAGAAAGTTGAGAATCTCCTTTAAAAACAATTTTTGTTTCATCAATTTTAGGTAAAAAAAAGTTGTCAACCACATACCCTACACATACCCATCATATCACCACTTTTTGACCCATCATGATCCTACACATACCCCCAACATAGAGTGGACTTCATCTAAATTGATAGGGTCGGATCTAGAAATAAAATTTTCTTCCTTGTCCTTCTCTTTTGACATAATAATGACATCCTTTATGTCAATTTTCCACCTTTTAGGTTCTAGAGGGGAATCGCCAATGACAACCTCTAACTCCTTATTGGAGGAGGAACCCACCTCAAATTGACTAGATGATATTGCACCGAAGCACAGATTCATCTACAAGGATGAGAAATAAAATTTGCATGCACTTGATTTGTCTTCCATACATTCCAGATACCTGTAGAATTGCTTTCTGATAGGGATGTCAGAATTCTACTAGAAATTCCCCTTTGATGGTAGTGAACTCAAAAAGTAGAATACTAAACACATGAGTAGAGACCCAAACCGGAAAGGATAACTATCATCCAAACACATTCTAACATTCTCAATTAAGTTTTCCATTATGAGGCTACACAAGTCAAATTGCTTATTTTCCTTCACCATCTTAGGCAAAAGATAGATAGCAATAGCTTCAAAGTAGAACCTTCACGATTTCATAAATAAATTTTGTAAGTGATAACATAAGCAACATACCTCACTATAAGATCAACAATAGTGTTTATCAAGAGAGCTCGAGGGTTTTTTTTTATACCAATAAGTTCCTCTACATCTCTGTATTTCGTCATTTTCTTCCCAGGGAGGTAACCAATGCTACATAATCCAATAATAGCTTCAATCGCTTCCTTAGTGATCAGATAGGGTTTGTCCAAAATCATGCTGCCATCCTTGAATTGTCTTAATAGGAACAAGATAGACTCTTTGTTGACAAACTAGGGAAATTATCCCCATAAATCCATACCTACAGCACATAAATTCTGCAATTCATCAACCTTCAACCCTTGTTCCATTTCCTTCATTTTTTGATGATCAAATTTGTCCAATTCTACTCCCTTCAGTGTTAGTGGAATACCACCACATGATTCTCTGTCAACAGATTCCATCACCGCACTTATTTTCTATCATCTTTTATCACTCGAAAAAACTTCTTCTTTGCAAATTGTGAGAAATTCTTTGTTAACTCCACCTATTAACCTTAATTACTCATGATTAACTAGCCACCAAAACTTATATCGATGACATCATCAATTGTACTTCACTTTTCAATCAGGTAGATTAAGCTTCCTCATATATTACCAGCTAGATTAGATTTAGCCATGTTGAAAATACATCAATATTCCTTCCAAAAGGGGAAATGCATCAGGATATGCATAGCAACACCCCCCTGAGCCAAGGTGGTTGTCTCAGTTTCGGGAAGGGCATGTGCCTAGATCTGGTACCATAGTAGAGTTGTCCACACTCATTTCCCTTTTCTTCCACACCATGATGATCTTCTTAGATTCACCTAATTCTATAATCTTCTTTTTATTTTCACAATTTTCCAGAGCAACACATTTGCATGTGTTAGCATAATGTTTGGATTGAATGGACTTGTTAGTTACGTCATGCATACACATATGCATATGAGGTTCAAAACCCTACAAATGTGTCAAACCCTAACAATTACATCACAAAAAATTCAAAAACCTACCCTATCCTAGGCATGTTCTAATTAGTTGCGTTGAAATAGAAACAATTGTGTCGAACATGATAGCACTTGCAGCTATCCTTGAATGATGCAATTGACTACTACATTTTTAGCCTACCAAAATATTATGTGAAATCAAGAAATGACAAAGTTGGTTTGTGGGTACTCACCAATCTCCTGTGCCCTCCTACCATCTAAATGTTTGCACTCGGTATGCTCTGTACTCAATGTGGGGAACACACTCCATCTTAACTCAGAGCTCCTAATATCCAAACTATAAATATAAAAAATGAGCCTTTAACTTGCCAATTTCCTATTTATACCCCTCCAAATTAGGGTATGACCTAGGGTTTATAATTGGATGCACCTTTTGGCATGTTTGAATATACTTTTGGCTGCTCTAAACTTTTCAAAATTCAAAATAGACCTTGCCACCATTTTTCTAGCCATCAAATTGAATTATTAGAGCATTTTCCAAAAAAATTTAGTGCCTTGCCAAAATTCACAAATTCTCCTCAGGAGGATGGATCCTCCACACCTGTGTTGGGGCATATTTTCAGCATAATTAAAATATTTAATTATGTGCTTATGGCCCAAATTCAACTATTAATTAAATAATTCTTAATTATTTAATTAATTCATTTATTTTATTCCTCCCTCCTCATCATTTAAATAAATAAATTACGTTTAATTAAATACATCACTAATTTCTTATGTCTGTGTATAATTAAATAAATTCCTAAATTTATTTAATTAATCACTTATCCTTTCCTCTACAATTAAGTAAATTTCCATTTAATTGTAATTTTTTTTCCTCCAAATTTAAATAAAATCATTTATATAAATTTCCATTGACATTTTCCTGTCAATTAAATAATTAAAAATAATTATTTACCCTCCTAACCCCACCTCTTTTCAATTAATTTAATTTTTAATTGAAAAAAGTCAACACTGCCTCTGAATCAAATAATTTTAAGTTCTTATTTGATTCTCTAGAATCTCTTTTTGTGTGCCCTATATCTTCTTTTCACATGCATTCTTGTCCATTGATTTTATTTTCTTAAAATTAAATGATGCCCCTCCATTTCAAATTTTACCCTAATTCTACCATAACCCTAATTCCTAGTTGTCAAATTCAATCTCAACCTTCCATCTTAGGGCATTTTTCAACTAACAATCTTGGTCATTCATCCAAAATTGGCCTTTCTATAAAAAGGTAATGTAAACATCACTTTGTCACTTCATGCTTCCAAATTTCTGAGTACACTTGCACTTTTGAGTCAAATCCTTCAATATTTTGCCAAGTATTTTTCATAGGTCAGAGTTGCTCAAGAAAAGGTCAAAGTTGCTCAAGAAAAATCTATTTGCAGAAAAATGGAGATGGGCAATAAAGGTGAATCATGGAGTGCATGAAGGTTTTAGTCAGATTGTTCATTGGTTTATGCTTTTATGTTCTATTGTGCTTCATTGTTAACTAGGGTTTAGTTTATTTATGCTCTTTAATGGCAACCTAAATTTTTCCTTAGTTACACATATGTTTTTAATAAGATTGATTAGCTTGATTTGATAGGGATTGGAGTTGAATGTTTTTTTTTTTCAAGAGTTGCATGAAACATCAACTTATACTCTTTTTTGCAAAAGATAAATCTAGATTTATGGTAGTGGAAAAAATCTTTCCGTGTAATTCTTGGCCATCTTTTACATGCAAGTGCTAGTAAGTTATAATGTGTTATGAATTGTCGTCTTGTAAAAAACCACCTACACATATTATATTTTACCCACATATATCACTTTGTTTCTGTAAAGGCTTAAATGGTTCATCAGCTACCTCATATGAAAACATTTATTAGTGGTAGTTTCAAAATTTAATTAATATATAGTTTAAATATTTATTCTATTAAATATTGCAAGTCCTAAGTGATTGGTAAATTTCAAACATTGCAAAACCAATGTTGAGGTATGGAAAGAAAGTTTTAGCTGGTACAAAATCAGCTACCATTTAATAGTAAAATTCTCCAAATCTAGATTTATCTTAGTGGAAAAAATCTGTAAATGTCATCCTTGGACCTCTTTCAGGTGCCAGTGCTAGTATGTTAGAATGTGTTATGAATTTTCATCTTGTAAAAAGCCACAAACACATGTTATTTTGAGAATTATACATCTAGATTCGTATATATCTCTACTACAATCTACCCTAAACATGACATTGTTTTTTTATTGTCTTAAAGTGATGAAGAGAAAAGAGATTGATTGATCTAGATTTGATAGGGATTGGAGTAAATGTTTATTCTGAAGAGTTGTTGTAAAACATCATTGCTTTGAAAGGTACTAAATCTATAAATCTTATTTTTAAAGTATTGTTTCAATAATGTTATCAGAATAGATTCAGTTTTAGATCTCTGAACTATTGGACTTGCATAATCCCATCTATTTTATTGCATCTAAAATAAATTTTATACTACAAGCTTCACTGAATCTTTTGCTTATTGTGTCAATACGGTAAAGTCCATTTATTCTTTATTATTTTTTCTTGTATTTTATCCTTCCCTTTCTACACTGTCTGCATATATTCATATATAATGATTTTCTTACTTTTATATACTAATATTGAATCATTGTGTTATCTAATATTATTTATTTATGATGGTCTTAATTTTCTTTACTAGATATTTCAAATATCATTTATATTTTTTTCAATATCATTTCTCCTTTTAGATATTGATGAGGTACTAGGTCAGATTTCAGATGTTAATGTCAACATGTTTTTGCATTTAAAGCTTGACCCATTTCACATATTGATGGTTATATATGGCAGAGTTTTCCTAAATTCATATATTGAAGATAATATTTATATTTTGTCTGAGAACACTCTTATAAGTAATACCCAAATATAGTTTTTAGAACAGTGAACAATATCAAAATTTGTTACAAATTATTTTATAATTATAAGTCAAATAAATCTATTGCAATATATGATAATCACTAAATAGTAACACCAATTATTCAGATCTGAGTAATAAAATTTCTAAAGTATCCTGTGGTAGATGAGAAGATCTAATTTTCCTTTTCCTCGAAGGCTGAGACTTCAATATATTTTCATATTTAGGAACCATCAATGTTCAAGACCCTGTAAACTTACACATCAAAAGAAGTTTCTTTAGCATTTCTCGCATCATCAGACCTAAGCGATGCTCTTGTATTCTGATTTTTTTTCAACTACTATGTAGCACAAATAAGATAATGGTAACAGTGAAGGAAACAGAAGATATAATCTCAGTATTATATTTACAATTGGCATGTACCGAACTTATTCGTATCCATTTACAGAATATTATGGGAAGAGCTTGAAGGACCTCACAAACACGCCCTCCAATTCGTTTGGCCACAGCAATTCAGTCTACCATGGAGTTACCAAGTATGTTCATACATATATTTTCTTTCTTATATACACATATATACCAAATAAAGTGTTAGTTCAAAGTAACAATATGTGGGACTCAATGCAGGCATAGATTGACAGGGAGATATGACGTCCATCTTTGGGACAAAAGCAAAGAAACTGGAAACCGCAAGGGTAAACAAGGTTAGTTTTATGAATTTGTATTGTAATTAGTTATAAATTGAACAGCTTTCTTTCTGCAGGTCAAAATGGGCTCTAGTGCCTATCAAAATCCGGTAAATTTACATGGTTTTTTTTATAGTGAGATTTGATGGATTTGAAAGGGGGAGGATAAAATAGAAAGTGGAAACTTTATATTAATCCAAATGAAACACTGCATTACTGTTTGAGCTTCGACTCTTTCATACATCAATTTATACATACACCAGCATTCTTCCATTCTTCTTACAGCTCTGTGGAGCTGGACTCTTAAGAGTGCAAAGAAAATCAATCTTAACTAATATATAGTAAACTATTCACCAATAGAAGAGAGAACAGACAAAATAATATATATTAAACTGTTCATAAAACGTGTGAAGACTGTTGATGGAACAACAGAGAGGCTGTAGGAATTAATATGCAATCTATTTGAATCCTTGCCAAGATCTGATTTCACTGTTTGTCTTTAATATTAAGATTGAGTGAGATCCAAAGCTGATACGGAGAGGACAGGTCCAACTGAAGATATTAATAAGGTAGTTGGGATTACACTTCCAACACTCCCTCTTAATCTCAACTACGAATTTCAATTACTTTTTTGATATTTGTCATTGATGCTTCGGCATCTGCAATCTTCAATTCTTATAGACCAAACCTAAGAAATCCGAGGGCTGAAACTCTTGTTTTCTCTCAACACCTCCCTTTGAACTACACTACTTCAACTGGCTCAATTGACCTTATTCACAGAATTAGAAGATCAAAGGAGGATAGGTATATGAATTAGTTAAAGACAAGTAAATGAAGTTGTAAATTGGTAAAGAATTAATCTGGTTGAATATTGTAGCATTTTGTGAATAAGGTCAATAGAGTCAATTGAAGCTAGCATCCCCGAGCATCAGTACTGTAGTTTAAAGGAAGTTGTTGAAAGAAAACAAGAGTTTCACATCTGGAATTTCCTAGATTCGATCCATAAGATTTGAAGATTGTAGATGCCAAAACATCATTAAAAAAAATCATGAAAGTAATTGGAATTCATACCTAAGATTAAAAGCCAGTGTTGAAAGTCTAATCCCAACTACCTTATTCATATCTCCAATTGAACCTGTCCTCTCCATATTAGCTTTGGATCTCACTCAATCTTAGTATTAAAGACAAACAGTGTAATCAGTTCGTGGCAAGGCGTCGAATAGATTGCATATTTATTCATCCAGCCTGTGTGTTATTCCATCACCAGTCTTCACACATTTTATGGCCAGTTTGATATATATTATTCTGTCTGTTCTCTCTTCCATTTTTTATATATTGGTTAAGTTTTATTTTGTTTGCACTCTTAAAGAGTCCAGCTCCACAGAGCTGTAAGAAGAATGGAAGAATGTTGGTGTATGCTTAAATTGATGTATGACAGAGCCAAAACTCAGACAGTATATACTGTTTCATTTGGATTAATATAGAATTTCCATTTCTCTTTGTTTTTTGTTTTATCCTCCCCCTTTCAAATCCATCAAATCTCACTATACAAACAACCATGTAAACTTACGGGATTTTGGTAGGCACTAGAGCTAGAGCCCATTTTGACCTGCAGAAAGAAAGCTGTTCAATTTATAACTAATTACAATATATAAAACCAACCTTGCTTATCCTTGCGGTTCCCAGTTTCTTTGCTTTTGAACCAAAGGTGGACGTCATATCTCCTTATCCATCTCTGCCTGCATCGAGTCCCACATAATGTTATTTTTAACTAGCCCTTTATTTGGTGTGTATATATATATAAAAGAAAGAAAATATATATATGAACACACTTGGTAACTCCACGGTAGACTGAATCTCTGTGGCCAAACGAATTGGAGGGCGTGTTTGTGAGCTCCATCAAGCTATTCCCGTAATATTCTGTAAACGGATACGAATTTAACATTAGAATCCGCAGTTTAGTGACTGTCAATAAGTTCGGTACATGCCAATTGTAAATATAATACAGGGATTGTATCTTCTGTTTCCTTCACTGTTATCATTATTTTATTTGTACTACATATTAATGAAAACAAAATCAGAATACAAGAGCATCAGGTAGGCCTGATGATGTGAGAGATGTTAAAAGAAACCTTTTTTAGATGTGTAAGTTTACAGGGTCTTGAACCTTGATGGTTCCTACATATGAAAATAAATTGAAGTCTCAGCCTTGGGAGGAATAGGAAAATTAGATCTTCTCGTCTACCAGAAGATACAGTAGAAATTTTATTACTTAGATCTGTATAATTGGTATTACTATTTAATGGTTCCCATCTATTGCAATACTTTTATTTGACTATAATTATAAAAGAAGCTCATAACAGATTTTGACATTGTTTATTTTAGTATTTTTTATTTTATTTAGTTTTTCAGATTTAGTGTCTTTCAAAGTAATATTGTTTCATGCAATTCTTCAAAAAAAACATTCACCTCCAATCTCTATCAAATCTAGGATAATCAACCTTGTTAAAACAATTTGTGTAACTAAGGAAAAATTCATGTTAGCATCAAAGAGCATAAATAAACTAAACCCTAGTTAATAATGAAGCACAATGGAACATAAAAGCATAGACCAATGAACAATCTCACTAAAACCTTCATGCACTCCATGATTCACCTTTATTGCCCATCTCCATTTTGTTGTAAATAGTATTTTCCCTTAGATTTTTCTTGAGCAACTACTGCCTATGACAAAGACTTAGCAAAATATTGAAGGATTTGACTCAAAAGTTGCAAGTATGAAGCATTAAGTGACAAAGTGAGGTTGACATTTCCTTTTTATAGAAAGATCAACTTTAGATGAATGGCTAGGATTTTTAGTTGACAAATGCCCTAAGATGGAAGAATGAGATTGAATATGACAACTAGAAATTAGGGTTAGGGGATAATTAGGGTAAAATTTGAAATAGAGGGCTATGATTTAATTTTAGGAAAATTAAATCAATGGATAAGAATGCATGTGACAAGAAGATAATGGGCACATAAAAAATTAATTGCTAGAGAATGAAATAATAATTTAAAATTATTTGATTTAAGAGGCAGTGTTGACTTTTTGAATTAAAACATTAATTTAATTCAAAGAGGTGGGGTTATGACAGTAAATAATGATTTTTAATTATTTACTTGGTGGGAAAATGGCAATGGGAATTTATATAAATGATTTTATTTAAATTTGGAGGAAAAGACAAAAGGACAATTAAATGAAAATTTATTTAATTGTAGAGGAAAGGATAAAGTAAATAATTAAATAAATTTAGGAATTTAGTTAATTAAAGAGAGACATAAGAAATTAGTGGTTAATTTAAATAAATAAATAAATAATCAATAGGAAAAAAGATATAAATTAGTTAAATAATTAAAAATTATTTAATTAATAGCTTAATTTGGGCCATAAGGACATAATTAAATATTTTAATTATGTTGAGAAGAAATATGGAAAAGTAAAGCTTATAGGCCTAGTTATTTTTATGTGTCTACACTTTGCCCCTATTTGTCATGATGAAGTGTATTGCATTGTGACAAAGAAAATTCAATTCAAAATATGCCCTAGCATATAGGTGTGGAGGATCCATGCCCCCTGAGGAGAATTTGTGAATTTTGGTAAGGCACTAAAAAAATTTGGAAAGTGTTTTCAAACATGCCAAAAAGTGCATTTAGTTAAAACCCTAGGTTAAACCATAATTTGGAGGGGGTACAAATAGGAAATTAGTAAGTCAAAGGTTCATTTTGTACATTTGAAGCTCTAAGTGAAGATGAAGTGTGTTTCCCACAATGAGTATAAAGCATATTGAGTGCAAACATTCAAGTAGCTAGAGGACGTAGAAGATCTGGTGAGTACACACAAACCCACTTTATCATTTTTTTATTTCACATATGTTTAGGTAGGTTAAAAATGTAGTAGTCAGTTGCGTCATTCGGGGATAGCTACAAGTGCTATCGCATTTGACACGATTGTCTGTGATTCGAAGCAATTGATTAGAACATGCCTAGTGTAGGGTAGGTTTTTAAGTTTTTTTGTGATGCAACTATTAGGGTTTGATGCATCCATGGGTTATCGAACCACATCTGCATATGTGTGACACAACTAACTATGGTTATATGAAACCATTAGGGCTTAGATGGAGCTATGTTAGGAATGATGTAACTGTAGGTATAGGATGAAATTAATTTAGGGGTTTGACACAATTGGGCTCCTATGATGCATTTGTGAAAGTATGTGATGCATTTTCCATTGCATGATGCAATTGAAGATTTTCCAACACAATTGAAAATTTTGCGATGTAATTGACATGTGATAAAGTTGCCTTAGATTAGGATTGATTTTATTTTATGATGTGCAAAATAGGTTGAGATACATAATTTATGTCATGTTGTCCATAGTTTCATCTAGATTTGATTTACACATGAGAGTCATGACCACTAGAGACTTGTCGGTTGTGAGACTAGTTGACCAGTGCTGAAAAACACAATTTATGGCACCTTGGTTTGTATCATGTTACATTCATGCCTATCATTATGGAAAATAGGGGGATGCTCACTACACTTGTTGAGAGATGGAATTTAGAGACATGCTCATTCCATCTACCTATGGGAGAGGCAACTATCACATTGGAGGATGTCTAAAGGATCTCACGATTGTCGATCTAAGGTGTGTGGGTCAAATACAATCTAGGCTTGGGATATCAAGCCTTAACCACCTACTGTATATATGACAATGTGGAAAAACTAGGCATTGACCAATATAAGATCAGATGGGATCTACATTAGTGGCACGATACGAGCAATTTGACTACATACTATTCACTTTGATAGTCAGGGTAGTGATTCCAAACCATTGAGGACATGGATTTCTAGTTGGATGGGGAGAGATGCTAGTTAGGATGATGTCCAGTGACATGTTATAGACATGGGTCCCATGTTTGTTAGCAATGGTTTACCTTCAGTTGCATGACATAGTGTATTGTTGAGGATAATCTATGAGCTGCAACCTTACTCTTTTGATGGTTTGGGATTAAGGGCACATTACGGTGCTCCCTCCACTAGTTGGTTGTGTGTTTGAGGCCATTGTACAGTATGCATACATTTATGGGAGCATTAATGTAGACACATGCCAGAGATATGGGTTATTGGCGACATGGATTGGATACCTTGGTTTGTTTCATATGGAGGCCTTGGATGGATTGTGCTAAGTGGCTAGATGAGGATCAACATCTACCATGGTTCCAATAGGAGAGATATCTTATTGGGCATATTATACAATCACAACACATTATTGATATGTATCTTCTAGTTCAAGTCCTAAGATAGTTTGGAGAGCTGCAGGGAGAGCTACGGGGTCTAATAGTGTTTTTGCGATCATCCAAAGAGACCTGACACCATGGGGCCTCATGATTACAGTGGTGACATCAGAGCAATAGATAAATAGATTACAGGCACAATAGTGGGAATGTAGAGGGGGACTAGAAAATACAAGTACCACACCTGAGTTTTATGCATGGTAGCGTGTGCATAGGACTATTCCATTAATAGATCCTAATTAGCCAACTCTAGTGGTTCGACATGGACAGGGTCCTCAAGGTAGGAAAGGTAGAGGGAGAGGGAGAGGAGATGGAAGGAGAGGAGGTGGTGGTTGAGTTGATGATGGAGGAGATGAAGGAGATTGTTGAGATAGTGGTATAGATAGGAGAGGAGGGGATGGTGGGGAGGGACAGTGATGGAGGTTGTGAAGGAGGAGTGGATCACTTTTTTCTATTCTATAGGAGGGAGAGGAAGAGGACTAATAAGAGGAGGGCAGGCAGGAGGAGGCTACATCAGATGTAGAGGCAAAGGGAGAGCAACCTAAATTGGAGCAACTTGATGTGCTAGCAGGTGCAACTGCTATCGATGTGGAGGTAGTAGGGCATGAGGATCATCTCGAGGAGGAGATGGGTGAGGAGGAGTGGATCCTACATGAGAGGATTCTTCTTGGGGATGAGGGGTTTGAGGATTTACACATCAAAGGTGGTATAGGAGACAAAGAACAGGAGCTGGCAAGTCTGCAGGCCAAGGTAAAGGCATTAGAAGCTAACCTTTAGGATCTACGGGTGGATAGAGATGGTTTACATGTAGAGAGGCACACCCTGCACTCTTAGAGGAACACAACTATTATCAAAGCACAACAAGTAGAGCAACATATTTTGGACTTTATTGCCACTTGTAGTGGGTCTTTAGTTGAAATAGTTAGAGAGGTTGCCAAGATTGGGCATAGAGAGTAGTACTATTGGTAGCTCTATGAGGAGGTAGTTCCACTAGAGGGGAGAGAATCTAACACTTTAGAGGTTGTCAGCAATGGTCAGTCTCATAGCAAATGGTCTCAAAGTAGATCTAGTGAGGGTGAGAGTAGCAACATGGACTCTAGGGAGCATGAAAGCACTAGATAAACCCATTTTGATCCATGTATTTGGACACTTATAAGCCTACGAGCTCTATTTTTAGGATTCCTCAAGACTCTATCCTATGACATAATTTTGAGATTATATATGATGCATTTTTAGTTTAGACTATATGTTATGTGTTGTGTTATTATGCATGATGATTTATGATGTTTATGTGATGTTTCCTATGTTATGATTCTTATTATGATGCCTTGCATATTATGTGACATATGGATGCATGATGTAAGCTTTATGATGTTTATGTAGCTTATGATGATGTCCTAATTCTATTTGATAATGTATGCATTTATTTTTATTTTTCAATGGATGTCATTTATTGATGTTATGATTATGATTATGAGATCTGCAATGGTATTGTTGACACTATGATAATGCTTTATATATGCATGATGATGTCATGATTATGATTATGAATGCAATGTGCAATGACCATGGATGATGTGATTTTGATATGGATTATGCTTTATGTTATGACTGTATCTGTCATGTATTTATGTGAAGTAATGAGTTATGAAATGGAAATGAACTTATATGTTATGTTAATGCCAATGGAATAATGCAAATGATATGTAAATGGATGTGTGCAAATGATATGTAAATGGATGTATGCAAATATGGGATGTATAGCCTATGTGAAATGTACTAATGCAAAAACCTACATGATCATGTATGCAACTATGTTTTCGTG